>VYZT01004832.1:0-12717 GCA_013400735.1 Pomatostomus ruficeps | reverse complement strand
TCCCGGGGGGCGCCGAACGGGGGGAGACGCACGGGGGGAGGGCTCGGGCCGCGCCGGCCCCGCACCGCACCGCCCCGCCCCGCTTGGAGGGGTGGCTCTCCCGGGTCGCGTCTCCGGCGGGAGCGCTCTCAGCCCTGGGGGCATCGGTGGGCGCGGGTGGTCCCGGCTGGGGCTGAGAACACGCTTGGCCCAGAGGAGCGCGTTGCCTGAGGCGCTGGTGTTCCGTAAAGGCGAAGAATTGACAGAAGATAAACGCGCCCAAAGCGGTCCATCTTTGCGGTTCTCCCGCGTGGGGCAGCAGGCAGTGTAAATGCCCCTTTTACCCCAGCCCTTAGCCGTACAAATGCGGGCTTGTCTCAGCTACGCTGCCTGGGTGCAGCTCTATTCACAAGTTGATGTCCTGCTGCCACCGGCGGGGTATGGCCTGCCCCTCTGGCCACCTGGCCAGCCTTGGGTCTCCTCTGCCTGCACGGGGTATTCAGCTCCTCACACTGAACCCGCAGCCTTGTCCCTGGGCTGTTTGTTTGCTTTTATGAGTTGGATTGGGTCCGTTTGTTCTCTGGGGTCATATAAATGTTCCCCCCCAAATTAAGAGAAGGGTAAAAGGTCAGGAGAAGTAGAAAGCACCTTGCTGGGGAGAGCATTTGGAAGGGAAGGAAGTGGAAATGGGGTGTCAGCTGTCAGCAGATTACTAGTTTGTCTCAATCTGGTCACACTCAAACATTGTCAAACTGCCTAAAAACACCGCTTTGTAGCAGAGTAGGGCTTCTCTAAGTCTGGTGTTCCTGAGTTGTCATGGAGACATGCAAAATAAAAGGAGCTGGAAATTCCCAAGGAAGGAGGGAAGGGGAGGGGGGGATCCCTTACAGGGAAAGGATGATGAGATTTGAGAGGTGCTTTGGAAATCAAGGTGGTAGCTTCACGCTGAATGTGAGCTGGCACCAGGGCTCTTTGATCTCCCTGTCAGGCCGTGCCTTCAGTATCATTCCAGAACTGGCTTAGGAAGAGCCATCTGTGACTGTGCTTTTAGCCAAGTAGGTTTTGGTTTTAAGCAAAACTGCAGTCATCTATTAATGCATCACTGAACACTTAAGTACCAAAGATAACAACAGCTCATTGCTAAACTAATTTCTCTTTTTTTTAATGAATTACAGCTATGAATGAGTCTGGAAGCTTTGCAGCATCACGGTCTAGACGTGAGAGGAAGAATAGAAGGGGTCAGCAAGAAGCACTTGAACGTCTGAAAAAAGCCAAAGCTGGGGAAAAATTAAAATATGAGGTGAAAATTCATAATCTTCATTAAAAGTGAATGTCAGCTGAGGTGCTTAATCACCATTTATAGATACATAAAAGTTATGGGAAACAAAATAAGCCTTTCAGATCAGGTTTTGTGTTTTTAGTGGTGTATGTTTTTCTGAATGTAGCTGTAGTTTTTTTTCTGCTTTCTAGTATAATTTATTTGCTTCTTTCTGTTTTCAAAACTAACCCACTTTTGTTAACTGCAAGTCAAACATGCTTGCCATTGCTTGAGAACTATGCCACAGGGAAGGACCAATTTTTAAAATTGCATAATTAATGTTATGATAAGTACTTTTTTTTTAACCTCAGATGATTTTAAACTTTCATTTCAGAGCTTTACATGACAAATCCATTAATATTGGTGTGCTGTGTTTCCACAAAGAGAGCAAAATTTAAGTGATAGAATTGAAATCTGTCAGTGTAACATTGATGCTGTAACATTGTCCAGTGGTGCTGCCAAGAGGAAGTGACTTCCTCATTGAGGTGAATAAATGTAAAGAAACCAGAAGTCCGTAAATCATTAACATGCAAATTTTCTCTCAGGCGCAGAGAAGCATCTTGAGCATTCTGCTTGGGCACATCAAATCCCCTTCCTTTTCAGTGAGCTTGGGTTGGTGTTTGAGAGTAGAGCTAAGGCCAGAAGTCTCCATCACTAGGATTTTTATTTTTTTACATTTTTCTGGTAATATGAGATGAGCAATAAAGCAAGCAATTTTCAAATGAAATCTCTGCCAGTGCTTCAGTAGATTTGTATTTCAGTGTACTGCGATAATTTTAAAAATTGATAACTTGTCTTTTATCACTGCCAAAAAAGAAACTTAATGAATAACTGTGCTTACTAATTGTGAACAGTGTAGCAGTGTAGGAACCCTACATGCACTCTTGGGAACTTTTATATTGTAACTGATGATCTGTAGTATTAATGGTATGGAAACTGTTAATCCTCAGTATGCCTGAACTGTAGGTTGAGGAGTTCACAGGTGTTTATGATGAAATCGATGAGGATGAATACTCCAAGATGGTCAGAGACCGTCAGGATGATGACTGGATTGTTGATGATGGTAAGTTAAGATTCATTTGGAGAGTTATTTTGGTTCTAGTGTTTTAACTCAATTAGGCTTCATAATGTTCATGGTTTAAGGTAAGTTACTGTTAGTACATTCTTAAAATTTGTTTTAGGAGATGAGAGAAACACAGTCTTTTAATGGAAATCAGTCTTTGCATTGTTCTCATAGTAGTGTGTTAGGATGGTAATGAAGATATTTTTCCATGAAGAACTGTTCTTGAAATTTTATTTCCAGTTATCAGTGTAACAAATTTTACAAAAAAAAGACTGTTATTGGTAATTTCTAATTAAACATGTAGGAATATACTTAGTCTAACAGAAGATGCAGGTGAGAGTGCTGTAGTTTTTATTACTTGCCTTTGTAACTTTTGCTCTGTATTAAAGAGAGAAAAGTGTTTACGTATGTAAAAATCAGGAATATCAGAGGACAGAATTTAAACTGCAATTTTTTGTTTCTCTACAGATGGGATAGGTTATATAGAAGATGGAAGGGAAATCTTTGATGAAGATCTGGATGATGATGCTCTCAGTTCCAAAAAGAAAGGTAACTTGCCTGTGACCACTGAAGAATGTCTTCCAGGGTCTTTTAAAAGGTACCCAAAATGGGCAACTTCCTGTCATCAGTACACGTGGTAAATATGGCCAAATATGTGAAGCTCAGTCCTTCTCTGCCTGTGGATTTTGTTCAGCCCTCGTGATGCAGTGGATGGAGGTTCACAAACTGGGGCCAAATTACCCTTAACTGCTTCTGCACCACTGGGGCGCTTCTGCTCCCGGTCTCCTGTGGAATGTGGATTCACTTCTAGAACAAACGCATCTGGGAGAGGTCATGGTTTTCAAAGCCGGTGCCTAAAAGATGTGGGGTCTCTCTTGTCCACTAAAATACCTGCATTTTTACAAGAATCTGAGATCAGGTGGTTTTCCCAATTTTTTTATGGAATCTGGTGGCAAACTGAGAAACTGAGTTTGGTGTTGAGAATCCAAGCCTAGTGCCAAACCCTGGATGCTCTTTTTTTCCCCCCGGAGATGCTTCCATGTAAAATACCTGTGTCCTTTCTCTGGAGTATGCAAAAGGCATCTCTGACATGATGAGGAAAGACATGGTGCTGACAGGGTTTTTCATTTCTTGTGTGTGCATGACAGCTACTAAGCTGAAAGATGATTAGGCTTCATTTCAGCCAGCAGTGTAAAAGTGGAAGAAGTAGACTACCTTGGCTATCTATCCCTGCTAATAACTGGATCTGTGAACACTGAACTTTTCTTATGTAAAATTCACAGTTTTTAATTTTTTGTTGCTGTAGGAAAAGGTGGCAGAATATCTACAACTGATAAAAAGAACATGAACAAATCTGTGGTGTCGAAGCCAAACACAATTAAGTCTATGTTTATAGCCAGTGCTGGGAAGAAAAACACAGATGTAAGTTTTTACATTTTTGAATTTAAATATTTCTGACTTGTTCACAGGGTTTTAGTGAGAGTGGAATAAACCCGGGGCTCATTTCTGTTGTGTCTAGGAAGACAAACTTCTATTATGATCTACTGGGTATGGAGCATTTCTGAAAATGCTGTGTGTGTTTTGTGGAAACCCTCTAGTCATTTGGTGCTCTTCTTCTGATTGGGCTTGCACATATAACTGAGAATTGTTTGGCTAATCTTACCTTACAGAAAACTGTGGACCTGTCCAAGGATGATTTACTTGGGGATATTCTTCAAGATATTAGTGCTGAAGTAAGTATGTTAATAAAATCTGTTGGAAACAACCTTAATCCATTAATTTTTCTGGTCATGGAACTTAGCAAAAAAATACAGTTATTTGTGAAACTAGACATTCTAAGACTGATTTAATCCGTAGCACATCTCATTGATATATTTCACATGGGTGTGCAGTCACCTGCTGTCTCCACCATGCAGATGTTGCATGCCTGCATTGCTTGATAGGCAATACCACTATGGCCTGATTAGAGATGGTTTATATTCAGATGATGTGGGGCCTGTGATAATGCAGCCTTCAAGGTTTTACTCACCTTGGAGTGAAAGAGGACTTGGCTGTCTCTGAATGGTGTGTGCTGTGTACCTGTCACCATACCTCAGCCAGGGTAATGTGGGACATCTCCACCTGACCTGTTTGGGCTCACGGGGGGAGCTGAGGGAGCAGGGTTTCAGCAGCTGATGTAGCCTGAACTTCTGTCTGCCTCCTGCTTCCCATGATTTGCTGCAGAGAACCAGGTTAACACTCCCTTGGAGGCAGGAGTGCAGGATGGCTGCTGTGACAGGGTTGGATTATCTCAAATACCTAATGCCCTTCTAGCAAGATTTGTTAAAACCGAAAGGATTGCTCACATGTAAATGTTGAAACTGCTGTGGTGGTAAGCTTAACATGTTTTTTCAGGGCAGTAAAGGGTATAAGATGTCCTAATGCAAAGTTATTCTCTTAGTTTTGTGCTCTCATTATTTTACTCCCTCTGACATCTGATGATGACCCATGACTATAACCCCCCCTCTCCTCCCCAAAATCTTTAAAAAAATGCATTTTAATTATGTCAGATTTTGTGGAACATTGATTAGGGAGAATAATACTAATAATTGCACTATGGCTTTAATTTACTTAAATACTAGTCAGCTATTCATTTTTTTGTTTTGTGCTTTGTTTTGTAAAATTTTTTCCCATTACTAGCTGTCGATAAGATTAAGTATAAAATATCTGTACATGTAGTAAGTTAAAATGTGTTTTCCTCTAGTGTAACAGTGCTGAAGGAGCACTTCTGCTTTTCTTAAGGCATGTATGCTCAATACTACTGCTTCAGCAGACATGAAAAACGTGGTACAAGTTATTTTGATACTTGTGAATTAAGGGCATGGTTAACTGTTGAAATTCCCACTGTTTGAATTGATGGCAGTTTTTCCTCAGACTGTTTCCCCCTGAAAAATCTAGTGTCTGTATTCACGGGTTGATTGCTCAGATAATTTTATTTTATGAGGCTGAGTTTTGTATCAGGAGGTATATTTTCTTGGTAAACAAAAAATACTGGTGGCCCTCTTTCTGTTTGAGGGAAAATGTTACTAACCAAGGCAAAAGAAAACACTAAACAACTCTTCCTTTTGTCCCTTTCTCTGTTCTTTCAATATTCAGACAGTTCAGCTAAGTCCACCACCAATTATAAGGCTGAAAAGGAAAAGGTCTACTGGAGTACCACTCAATCCTTTCTCTGTGCAGTCCCAAACTTCTAAGGTAAAGGGGGAAAGAAAAATGTTCTCGTTAATAATAAGCCCTGATCCGTGTTTCTGTTGATTTTTTTGTTGACTTTGTTGACTTTTACTTCTCCTCCTGGAAATCAACATTGGATTCCACAGCAGCATTACAGTGTAACTCCATTCATTTTTCCACATCACCTTTCATGCTAGCACATAAGCAGTACAATTAATTCTGTAACTTTAGTACAGTAGGAGTTTGTAGCTGTTACATTTGACAGGTGAAACTGTTGTTGCAACGTTAGGTATATCACATGAAGGTGAGTTTCTGCTCTTTCTCTTTTCCAAAGTGTAGAAAACACCCTTGTGGCAAGGAGAGGAGAATGGGAGGTGAAATAAACAGGAGTGTGGAAAAGGATGAGAAACCAGTTGTTTGCAGAAATGGAAAACAAGTGGGAGTTTGAAGCTTTGGATAGAAGTTAGCCCTAGTGTAAGATTTTGGAGTGAAAGGAGGGATAGGCTGCTAAGGATGGAAGACTAGCATTTTCTTAGGAGTTCTGGTAAATGGGAAGAACTTTATAGCTGGTTGGTAATGGCCTGTAGAGGGAAAATAGATTAGTGTAGATACATCTGATTTGTGAAACCCTGTGTGACATCAAGTCTTATGTTGAAAATGATCACCAGTGCTACTCATCTTAACAGTTGTGTTCCAAACTAGAAGCAATTGGGAAAAAAAAAGGGGAGATACAGTAAGAGAGGATAGTGTTGCAAAACATGTGGAACTTTTCTTCTAGCCCTGGTTACTAGTTCTGCAAATTGCAAGTGTAAGGTTTTGCTTTTTGTTTTTTGTTTTTGGGGGTTGTTGTTTTTTTTTTTTTGGTTGTTTTTTTTCTTTGCTCTTACAAATTTTTTTTTTAACACATCGTGGAAATGTTTTTCAGGTAATCACCCCTGTATCAAAGAAAGCTCCTGCTCATGTCAGAAAGGAAACTCTTCCTCCAGCTGCATTTCATCCTAAACATCCCAATTATACAGCAAAATCTGTCAGCGTCTCTGAAAATGAGGACACCAAGTATGTGCAAAAACCTACGGAAAATGAGGGAATAGTGAAGGCAGGAGAGAAACCTACTAAAGGTATCACAAGTAAATAAAAACCCAGTTCTGGAAACTCTTTAAATATGGCATAGGAGTATAAAACACTTATTTAGTTATACTAGTTTAGATAGCTTAAATGTGATACTTTGTTTCTATATTAATACTGTATATTACGTTCATGCTAATAGTGTGCTACCCTGCATACTGCTGTAGTAGGCATTGTGTCATTTGAATGATTCAGGCCTTTGGTTCCATCTGCAGCACTTCCAGATGATGATCAGGGAATGGTGGATTTTGATGAGGAGGACTTTGATGAACCTATGGAAGCAGAGCATGGGGAAACAACACCTGAGACAGCTGAAAGTGTGAAAAGAGACAACAAAATTGAAAAGAAAGAGACAGAACAGCTGGAATCAGAAAAGGAGGAGATATCTGTCTTGTAAGAATCTCTTTTCTTTTTTTTCTTCCACTAAGAAGGCTTTCAATTTCCATAAATCTTAGATTTATCTTCATATTTGTCTTTGCTGAAGGGATCACTGATACAGACAGAATGGTGATAGTGCTATGCAGTGCTTTTTTTTGTAGTTATATTAAGAACAGTAATGTGCTGATAGCCACTTAATTGAAAAATGATGGTTTTGGGATCTAGGGTGTGAAAACATGTATTTCAGCACACTGAGGTGACTCAGTGGGTGTTGAGTAGTGAACTTTGATGTCAGTAAGCAAAAGCAAGGAATTGCTAAGGATGCTTATTCTAAGTGAATGTGAAGGTATTTTATTATAGATGTAGGTAAAAGTTTTGGTGCTAAAAGTAATGGTGAACAGCCTCTTTGGAAATAGGAAAAAAGTGGGGTTTTCCCTGATTTTGTTTTGTTTTGTTTTACGTGTTTGGAAAATCTTGAATCGTATGTTTCCATAACAACATATTTCAAACTGTAAAATACTTGAATGATGAAAAAGACCTAAACATTTAATGACTGAAAATGTAGTTTTGTTGAAATAATCTGTTGTTCCCACTGAGCAACTTATATAGATGGATGGATATATTTACTATGTAAAGACTTAAATGACCAAGGCTGAAATACCAGGTGACTGATTTTTAAAGCCTGTGTGTGGTGTATCAAGAGCCATACTTATATGTGGGTTTCTGTCTTTGTCCCTTCATCCTTATTCTCAGAAGAAACAAAATTCTTGGGAATGCTGCTTGGTAGTGGAAAGAAAAACAAAAGGTGTGAAGGTATAGGCCTGGAAAAAGGCAGAATGTTTATTACAAAGGCACAATTTTGTTTGTTTCTTTCTTCTTCTGCAAAACCTGCAGAAGTTCTTCTCTCCCAGGTCTCTCTTGTTGGGACAGAATTGATGAGGACGAAGCAGATCTAGTCGCAGCAGAAGTTCAGCTGGACCCCAATCTCCTTCCACTTGTGAGTGGGGAAAGTGATGATCAAGTCTTAAGATTTTATTGGCTGGATGCTTATGAAGATCAGTTCAGTCAGCCAGGTAACTGTTCTGTTAAAGGCAGAAAATGCCAATCTGATTCTTTTTGTTCAGTTGGGATTTTCAGACTTCACTAAATTACATCTGGATACCCTGCATTTCTGTGCTTTAAGACATTCATCTCTTGTTTTTCTGTACCTCTGTCTGCAGAGCAGGGCACTGTGACAAGAATTCAATCTCTTGGCCTAGTATAGAAGTCAGGAAGTGAAAGGGACCTACAAGCACTGCTCAGTGTTGGTGACCCATTGTCCTCCTTAAAATTTTATATCCTCCAGGAGCAAGCTGAAGTTGTTACTTTCTTGCTCAGTAGTGCAACAACTGAGCACGCTTTCTTGTTTTTGGAAAAGTAACTTAAAATTCATGTACATGAATGGAAAGCCTGTACAATAGCAGTTGCATGATTTTATACAAAGGAAAGAAAGGTGTGTCCGTCAAGGCAGGAAAGTGGCCTGAAAAATCCAAGGTCTATCTTGTATTTCTTATCCCCTTATTCAAACTATCTAAATCTTGAAGATTGTCTTTGAATTAAGATTGCTAAGATACTCTGTGCAGTTGATATGTGAATCTTAGCTTCCTTAGTCTTCAATTGCATCTTTCTGATCTCAGCTCTGACAAAAGAATTTGGGTTCACATCTGTTCTGAGCACTTCCCATCCGACCCCTCATTTCATCAGCAGCTTTAGGATCTTGGGTTTCTAATTTGTGCTTCATCTGTGTTTACCAGAAGGTTCTTCCATATGTTGTTGGAGGTTTTTTTGGGTTGAAGCTGTAAGCATTGAGTGAGACACATTTCTTTGTTAACACCTTTTGTTGTGAGTTGGGATGCCAAACTTAAATATGAGACTGTGCTGGGCTGAACAGCTTGGTGATGGGAGTGGTAATAATCATAGATATCTTGATGAAATCAATGGCTCTAATATAAAATTGCTACTTTTAAAGAACCCGCTATTGTTATTTTTCTTTTTTTTTTGTCTTATAAGTCAGTGATTGCTGAATGGAACATAATTATGAAAGGATTTCTGTTCCTCGGATGCAAGGAGTGTTCTTTTCTCATTATGACTTTTTCAGGATTGAATAATAAAGACTGCACCTGTTTTCAATTAGTAATGTAGAAGGGAAAATTTTGATACTGCTTTTTGTTTAACATGTTCATGATCTTTGTTTATGCCTCATTTGCTGTGATGTCAAATGCATTGCCTGAAGAGTAAATACTATAGCATAATCATAAGATCTTTCAAACTTAAATGATTTTTTGGAGGCTTACTTTTCATAATTCCCTTTATGATCTTAGGCAGAGAACTTGAGAATTGTGATCCTATTAACATTTTAAAGAAATAATGACTAAATCCTGCCTTTTTTTTCCCTCCGCGAGACATTTTCCCTGTGTCTTGACTTTGCTTACCTTTTGGTTCATTTGGTAGCATGATCTTTCTTTTCACAGACTTTGATGTATAAGCTTTATTCCTATTTTTTCTTTCTTTATTCCTCCCATAGTCAGGCTCGCAGAGGATAGGGCCCGATACCTCTCCGTTGTTTTTTTTGATTTTGCATGAAATGTCTCTGGAAACTCTTTGAAGTTAGTTCTGCTTTTACTGTCTGTGGGGGCAGTGGTGTGTGTCAGTGTTCAACTGGATGATCCCAAAAGGTTCCTTCCATTCTAAATTAATCTGATTTTGTGAAGTCTGGTTATTAAGACCGCTTACTTGTCCATGCTAGAGTTGATTGAAGTTTGTCTTTGCAATCCAGGCAGCTTTTTACCCTGTCTTTGAGTGGCTCATGTATCCTTCCTTCTACCTCACCTGCTTGTATGTACTCCTCTGACAGATTAACTACTCCATGCTCTTAATATTGCCAGCTGTTCAGCCAACCAGCTTCTGTTTTGTGATGTCTCTCATAGTTTTGTCTTTCTGTATGATACAAACCTATCTGAGGTGGGGTTTTTTTATCCCTTAATAAAAAAGTAAAAGAATGCTGGGGGCAAGAACTGCATCTACCCAGTCACTTAGATCTGCAATTGAAGCTCTTTCTCGATACTTCTATTCAAACTGTCTAAATCTTCAAGATTGCCTCTATATTAAAATTTCTTAAGATACTTTGTGCAGCTGAAACTTGTATCCTTGCTCTCATCATCTTCAAAACCGCAGCATTCTCTGTCCTTGACAAAAGTAGTCTTGTTCACATCTATTCCAAGCACTCAGAAAATGATTTTTCATAGCCTGTCACTTTGACTCTGTCATCCGTCTTAGTGCATCTTCACTGATTTATCTTTGATCTAATGGAGTAAGAAAGGTGCCTTTATGTCTGGTAGATCTCCTGGCAAAGATAAATTATAACTCTTAACCGAGGACTTGTTTGTGCATTGCCAGGCCAAAGAGAAACGCAGATTCCAAAATCTTCTATGCATGAAATGTTGTTTCTGAGACAGTTTCAGCACTGGTATTTCTGTTTTCATCAGTAATAGTGTGCTGTATGAAGAGTGTCTTCCATGTAATCAAATTTTAAATTATTTGGAGCTTGAAGGGAACCTGGTGCAGCCAGGCTTCTGAGTTGTACTTGAAAGTTTTTTGTACTTGTAATTTGGAAATTATTTGTGACAGTCGGGTGGCTTGGTATTATGTTATTTTAAAGTTTGACATCATTTGATTAGCAGTTTGCAGCATTTTATGCTATTGCCAAGTTCTCTGGGCTCAGAGATGTGCATGTACAGTGATAACAGTGTCCATAGTGAAGTCAGTTGCCACTAGTCCTGCTCTGTATAATCTTTCTGAGTGTCTCCCATGGTTACAACTGCTTTCTTGGCATCCAGGATTCCTTGCAATGTCATGCATCTTTTGGTGTCCTCATTTGTTAAATATAGTCACTTGAAAACTTTTTATGGCTGATCAGCTTCTAGTTATTGTCTTCAGAATGTATTTCTACCGCTTTATTGGTAGTAGAGTCTTGATCTCACAGTACTGAAATGTAGGGAAAAGGAGTCAAATGTACTGGTCTAGCTGAAAAGTGAAAAACTGTAGATAACACGTTAGCGGATTGATTGACAGCACAGGCATTCTGATAATCTTCAGCTTTCACTGACATCTCTCTCCTTCCTCCCTCTCTCCGGGGATTATCAAACTAATATAGGCAGAAATGGAATATCAGAACAGAATTTTGAGATTGGCTGTGTTCAAAAATGCCATTTTGAATTTTGCATACCAGGTGTTACTATAGCAATGGAGGTAGAGACATGAAGAGTGATACAGGTGTCTGTAAAGCTAGTGTTTAAAACAATTTGGAATGTGCTGATACATTAGAGAGATTTGTTCTTCAAGGACCTAACCAGAAATGGTTGTGTTTCAATGCAAGAATACATGATAAGCTGCTTCAAGCAACATTAGGAATGATTAATTTAAAAATTGCATCTTGAATTCTTTGCCCTTCTCCCTTAGGTGTGGTATTTTTGTTTGGCAAAGTTTGGATTGAATCTGCAACCGCCTATGTCAGCTGTTGTGTGACAGTGAAAAATATTGAGAGAACTGTTTATCTGCTGCCACGTGAAACAGTGAGTGTGACTTCTAAGCCCGTCAAACATAAGTACCTTTCATTCTGCTGGTGGCAGGTTTTGAGTTCTAGCAGTGTGTTTATGGAAGCTGTTGGAAGCCAGTGTTGTCTGATGTACGTGGTGAAGTTAAAAACGATGTGTACACAATATATCACATGGGAGCTGCAGAGTAGAGCTCTGTGATTACCCTGACCCTAACTAACAACTGCAGACAAATTTTGACCCTTAGACTTGCTGTTTAGGAAATAAAGTAGTCTTGAAGGATTACTAGAAAACTTACTGCTTTTTAAGCATTCTGTTTCAAGTAATATTTTCTAAATTTGGGATTTCCTGGGTGATTGCATTATAGTTTTTCCTAAAAAAAGAGATACATGATTCATAATAGCAAAGTAAAATTCAACTTATTGTTATGTCTGTTGGCATTTTTTGTTAATTTGTAAAACCTCACTTCTGTTTTTGAGGAAATCGATCTATCTACTGGCAAAGAGACGGAGACTCCAGTAACTATAATGAGTGTTTTCAAGGAATTTAATGACAGCATTTCACCAAAGTACAAGATCATGAAGTTCAAATCCAAGGTTTGTTTACAAGCATCCCATTTGGTCTTGTTGTGTTGTTGTGGTTTGTAAGGTGGGAAGGCTGTTGAAACATTGTCCAGAGAAGAAGGTTGTGCCGAAATGCAAATATGTAACTCCTGACATGTAAATGTGCCTGCTTGTAAAAGCCATCCCAAATACCTATAATCCTTCAAGCCATCAGAAGTTTAAACAATTCTTTTGAAAATGCTCATTCATTAGCTTCTTTAAAACTGGTTTGAGTGTCAGACAGGCTTGTTGAGCTGTTTTTGAGAATACAGAACAGATAGAAGTTCTGATACCTAAAGCCTTAGTATCAGCTCATGCTGTCGGAGTTTAAAATGAGAGATGGTGTTGTCCAGCGGATAAGTCAATACACTGGGATTGAATTGTCTTTGCATTTGACCAGATATCTTACTGAACTTTATCTCTTGGCATGTCTCATCCTTCTCACCCTTG
>VYZT01004830.1:2006-15324 GCA_013400735.1 Pomatostomus ruficeps | reverse complement strand
AAGGGGATCTGTTCCCTCCAGAGCTGCCTCAGGCTCTCCCTGTGCAGGTCCCCACCTTGCCCTGGGCCACAGTGACCATCAGAGACAGAGGTTCTCCTTACATGCTTCACAGCACATGGGAAATCCTTGATAAAGGCTCTTTTTACATCATGTGCAATCCCTTCACAGCAGTGCTGAGCACACGGGAAATCCTCGAGAAAGGCTCTCTTTACCCCATGTACAGTCCCTTCACAGCACACGGGAAATCCTTGATAAAGTTTCTCCTTACCCCATGTGCAGTCCCTTCACAGCAATGCTGAGCACATGGGAAATCCTCAAAAAAGTGACACTTCCTTGGCTAAACCCTGCCACCTTCCTCTATCATTTGTTGCTCTTTCATGAGCTTTACAAGCCCAGGCCACGTGTCCTCATGCCCCAGGAGTCACCAGCAGGTCCTGCTCAGTTTGACAGGACCTCAGCTGTGCCCTGAAGCAGTCCCAGTTTCTCTGTCATCTTTGCCCTCCAGCACACAGGAAGTGTTTCTGGTTCCTGGGGTTCCCCTTTCCTCCAGCCCCACGGGTGGGCAGGACGGTGTTTCGGCACCAAGAACCACCCATGTCCAATTCTCTGTCAGAACTCATCCTGTATCAGCATTTCTACATGTAAACCTTCAGATCAAGGTGCAGCAGCAGCAGCAAGGGCTGTTTCTCAGGGGGAGGGATGTGGTCCTGCTGCTCCTTCTCTGAGGTCCCACCACCTCCCCAGACGCTGCCTCCAGCCCTGGGCCAACCTCCTGCCCAGGTTGGATTTTTACTATCAATTTTTAAATGTTTCACTCTTTACAGACTTTTTTCGCCGCCAAAGAAATCCCAGCTCTGGCTGAAGCTCCTCAGGCAGGTTCTGATCCCACACCTCACAGAACGAGGGCTGCCGCCACGTGTGCTGCTTAATACATTCACTCCTTAGCACAGGGTCAGATTTATTCTCTGAGCTCATTCAGATCCCAGAAAACCTTGGGAAGGCATGGGAAAGACAGGGAAAAGTGACCTGGGAAAGACAGGGAAAGGTGACATGGGAAGGACAAGGAAAGGTGGGACTGGCCCAAGCTGGCTGTGGTCTCCAGGCAGACCCTGGGGAGTGCTGGACGCTGTGCCCAGCCCTCAGGTTAAATGTGATTTGTGTCCTCCAGTGCACCCGAGGGTCTCCTTCTCCCTCCTGCCTTTGCCGCTAAACCTAAACCTGCCAGGAATCTCCCTGATGAAATATCCACACGTGAAATTCAGCCATTGTAATAATTTCAGTGTTTCCTGTCCCTACCAGCTGCTCTGTGCCACCTGACAGGTGCCTTCAGCTGTTTAAAATGTTATTTTTTTTCCCTTTTGCCCCCAGAGTGACTGCAACAGAGGCAGAGACCATCCATTTTGGTCTAGGAACTGCTCAGTGACATTAATTTTTCACTCTGGGATGTTTGGTGGCTGTTCAAAGCTAAAAACTTAGGAGTCCCTTGACACCAAAGTGATGTTCATTCTGCTTGTAATACCAAGGGATTCTTAATTATTATTTTATTTAAACACCGTAGCCAGCCTTGCCCCAGCAGTAAAACCTTCTCCTGCTATGACTAAGCTCCAGGAATCGCTTCCTGGCTGCACCTTTCACAAATTTCCCTGTCACACAGGAGTTCATGCAAAATTCACGAGCCTGGATCATCAGCTGTGGCTGCGCTCAGCTCCCAAACCCCGCCTGGGAGGGCTTCCATTAGCTGCTGATTATAATAAATGACATGTAACACTCTATTGTTCATCCTAAAATAGTGCCTGAGATCCTTTCGGAGCCGTCTGCTGAGAAAGGCTTTTAGTATCTATCAATGTCTCCCCTCTATTTTTCATTCTCCGGCACAACACATGAAATTATAGAGCATTGCTCAAGGAACAGCAGGCAGAGAGCAAAATCTGGATCTTAGCATGGGGGCCTGCAGCGCACACTCCCGAACTCTGTGTAATCCTCTTTCCACCCTGACTCTACACAAACCTCTCTCTTCTCTTCACCGGGGGGCTTTTATTCACATCTATTGCAGTATTTGCAATATCTCGTTGTAAAGGGATCGGGGAGTCACCAGTTATTTACTTTCAGGTGTGCTCTGCCAGTTCCACGCTGCAAAAACACAGATTATTTGCAGCTTGGAAGAGACCGAGATTCTGCACAGGCACAAGAGGGTAAAGTCCAAATCCTGGAGATTCAGGAGCACCAGAGCTCTCCGTGCCCCCCGAAAACAGGAGGTCCTACTGCCCCTTTTTTAAACCCTTCACTCATATAAGTGATTTTCTTTAACAGTGACCAGCTCCTGATGTCATCTGTGATCAACAGATCAAGATAAAAATCAACAGAATGGAGACCCCAACCCCTGTCTCCTCAGTGATTCACTCTGGCACAGGTTGCTCGGAGTGGTGGTGGATGTGCCGTCCCTGGGAACATCCAAGGTCAGCCTGGACAGGGCCCTGAGCAGCCTGATCTGGCTGGACGTGTCCCTGCTCCTTGCAGACGGTTTGAATTAGGTGACTTTTAAGGGTGCCTTCCCTTCCAATCCATTCTGTTGGTTCTATGAAAGTTAAAATAAGGTTTTTTTCATGTGCAAAGGGTTAATTTGAAACACCAAAGTTCATTAGGGGATTTTGGTGAAAACTGCACAAAAAATATCCTCACCCCAGGCTCTGACTTTCTGTGCAGACCTTACTGCGAGACTCGACAGAAGGATCAGTCTAAAGAATTGCTCTGTGTGATCTCCTGGGTCCTTCCTGCCTTTCTTCTGGAGCAATCCCAGGCTCCAGGCAGTGCCTCTGGTGACCACAAGCAACCTGCTGAGCTTTATGGGAGAAACAAAGCGCTGGAAACACCTCCAAACCCCCCAAATCTGGTAGTGATGCCTTGGAGAGGCTCCCTAGAGCAGAGGCCAGACAGGATTCAGAGAATAAAATGGGGATTTATTGCAGGGCCTTCAATAGGGACACCTCGGGCACTCAGAGCCTCTCCGGGAGAGGCCACAGCCAAGATGGAGCCCGGGGCACCAGTTTGCTCCACTTGGATCAGTTTGGATCCATTCCCAGATCAGGGTTCATTCTCCAATTCCAATTGCAGGGGATGATGGAATTGAGCCCAAGTCTGTCCCCCCTTTTAGAGGCTCCGTTTCCATCTTTGGGGGCCTGGGCCAACGAGGTGTCCTTGAGTGCAGCCTGGAGAGGATTTGTTGTGTCTGAGCAGGATGGGAGAACAGGAGCTCCCAGCGCGTGGGGAGTGTGAGAGTTCCACACTAAAGCAGGGCAGGGGCTGGAAATATAAAAGCTGAATCTGCAGGTCAGGGACCGACTGGCACAAGAACGTCACACACCTGAGCTTCAGCAACGGAGCAGCGCCAGCACTGCTGGAGAGGAAACCAAAGCCTCCCTTGGTTCCATTTCCCAGCTTCCTGCTCTGGAAGAACAATGAGGGGAGAGTGACCCACACCTTCACTAGCAGCACCCAACCACCCTCACCCTGCCCAGGGCTCCACTTCAGGCTCTGCGTTCTGGCCCCCGCAGGGATGGGAACCCCTGCGCCCACGTGGATCTGCCCCAGACCCAGGTTTATTTGATCGAGTGTTGACATTGTGCTGCGATTCAGTCAGGATTGGTGGGAGGACAACACATCTGCCAGTGTTATGACAAGGTTTGAAGTATATTTTATAGCAGAGGCTGCCAAGATGAGCTCTGTCTCGTCTGGAGCGACAGCAGAACACGAGGAACGGATCCATGGCTTCCCACACATCATTAATTTCTAATTATCCCATCCTTGCTTTCTGCATTATCACTTATTTACCAAACACAGCTTTCTGGGTCCGCCCAGTTCCTTATAACCAGCAGAGCCATTGTTATGTTAAAACCAATGTTCTAAATGTTATTTATTATTTGATAAACCTTGTGTAACCCTGAATGAGGACATTAAACGGCAAGAACACTACTTCAAAATCCCATTTTAAATAAGTCACTGAGACAGCTGTGCCTTTATAAAACACATTAGGGCGGCACTCAGAGCACATATGGCTCAGGGATATATACAAATTATACAATTTCTGTCATTCGATCAAATAAGAGGGACGTTTTGACCCCAGAAATGAGTCAAATGTAAGTTGTAATTCCAGCCCCGACGGAGGCCGCAGCGGTAATGGATCCTGACGGCTGATCAAAGAGCCCTGACCATTTGACCCAGCAGATCAGCGACTCCCTGTATCTATTATGGCTGATGCACCCCCCAGCTGGGAGGTACACGGAGGCAGGGAGGCAAAGGGCAATGGGTACAGCAGATAAATGGTGATTTACACCCAGCCAGGCACGCGGGGACATCCGCAGGCGGATCCCACACGGGCGCGGCTGACCCCGCCTGGGCTCACAGAGAGCACGGCTGAGGACAGCGATGCCTTAAGATTGAGTTTTTATATTTTATATTATTGCTTTAGTGTGGAACTCTCACACTCCCCACGCGCTGGGAGCTCCTGTTCTCCCATCCTGCTCAGACACAACAAATCCTCTCCAGGCTGCACTCAAGGACACCTCGTTGGCCCAGGCCCCCAAAGATGGAAACGGAGCCTCTAAAAGGGGGGACAGACTTGGGCTCAATTCCATCATCCCCTGCAATTGGAATTGGAGAATGAACCCTGATCTGGGAATGGATCCAAACTGATCCAAGTGGAGCAAACTGGTGCCCTGGGGTCCATCTTGGCTGTGGCCTCTCCCGGAGAGGCTCTGAGTGCCCGAGGTGTCCCTATTGAAGGCCCTGCAATAAATCCCCATTTTATTCTCTGAATCCTGTCTGGCCTCTGCTCTAGGGAGCCTCTGATCAGGCATCACCAGAGGCTGTGCCTGGGTGAGCACAGGACAGACAGAATCTCTCCTCTCTGCCTCTCCTCGGGGTGTCAGCAGAGCCCCTGGGTCACACCCAGCCAGGGAAAATCCACCGGCTGTTCCCCCACGGACACACAGCCCTGCCCTGGATCTTTTTTCAGTGCCAGTGCAAACAGCCCCACCCGCGAGTTCCCCAGGCTCACCGTGATGCCCAGAGCCCAGATTAAGGCCCCTTGTGCAGCTCTGCATGTCAGGTGCGACACCTGAGCCACCTGCAGCAGTGTCTCACCAGGGCTGGCTGAAATCCTGCCTTTTTCAGGCACAGAATCCCAGATGGATGGCTGGGAAAGGACCTAAAAGCCCATCCCATTCCACCTCTGCCGTGGGCAGGGACACCTTCCACTATCCCAGGGTGTTCCCAGCACATCCAGAGCAGAGATCCAGCTCCTGGCAACCAAAACCTGAATTTTTTGATCCAGACAAGCAGCACGAGCTCCTCATATTCCTCTGAGGAACAACATTAGGAGGAGGTAATGACGTGCAAATAGTTTTGTCAATTTAACTCTCCTATTTCCAGTTGAACTCTCAAATTTTCAACGCTTTACAGCAGTGGGTCCTGTCTGTGCCCTCACTTTCCAAAAGTGAATTCCCTGGCCTGAATGAACCACGCTGGTGTTGAAGATCTTTCCACGAGGAGCCACAAAAATGAACTTCCTGGGACAGAAACAGGATGGAATAAACCATGCACTGAAATCTCCTGGGATTAGGCCGAGGATCCAAACTGCCCGGTGAGAAATAATCAGCTCTTCCCTCCTTCAGGCTGCCTGTGGCTCTGCCAGCAGCCTGAAATATCCGTGGAGGGAGGGGAAATGCAGCAAACACCCTCCTGAAGGATTTCCATGATGTCCCCACACTGAGCCACATCCCTGCTCCCAAAATCCGGGGGACAGCGGTGCCCAAAGCCATGCCAGGGCCTGGCACTCCCCACAACCTCATCCCAGCACCCCCAGCTCCCTGCCCAGGCAGCTCCTGCATTTTTTCACCCAGCTCATGGGGTGGTGACACCTTCTCCGTGGGGATTCCCAGGCGCCGTTAATCCAGGTTTATAAAGCACCTGCAAAAATCTTGATGCCAAATAAAACCAACCTCATTCCTGCCCTGGAATTTCCCAACCTTTCCCTTCCCTGGCGTTACTTTACTCATCACAAAGACTTTAATAAATGTTTTTTTTTTCCTCTACTGATTTTGCAGGTGTTTTTATTTCTTTTGCCAGCACCGCTGCATTTTTGCTCACCTTTCAGTATGGTTGGGAATCTGTCCCATTCCTTGGGATTTTTTGCATTTCTTAATTCCTTGCCTTTGTTTGGGGAGATTGGTGGGAAAGAAAGAGGGAAAATTGACAGGGGTGAGGAATGACGCTCTGCTGACTCCAGGAGACACAAGAGATACCTCACTCATCTCGGGGGTCAGATGTCTGCGATGGTTTCATCAGATGTCAGCTCGCATTTATACCCCGGCCTCGGCTGAGGTTGAATTACATTTCACATTTGACTCACTCCTGGGGTCAAATGTCCCTCCTATTTGATGGAACAAGAGGAATTATTTTCCCCAAGCAGGTTGTGCTGGCGTGAGCTGTCAGTGCTCTCATTATGGCTGAGGCTCCTTTATTTCTGCATTTTGTCCTCAGCTCAGTCCAACCCCTCTGGGATGACAGGAGCTGCAGCCGTGGCACAAAAGCCATCCCAACGAGGAAGGTGAAGGGAAGGAAGAGGTCACCTGGCTTCCATTTGTTTTGGAGGGTGTTTTGTGGGGGTTTTAGAAGGGTTTTGTTGTGGGGTTTTGTTTCTTCTTCCCCTCAAGCTGGCAGCTGGGCAGGGCAGGGAATAATGAGGGAGAGGCAGGTGGGCCCTGATCCTGGCTTTGCCACACTCCTGCCATGAGAAACTGCAGAAACCTGGAAAGATTGGGTTGGGAGGGACCTTAAAGCCCATCCAGTGCCACCCCTGCCATGGCAGGGACACGTCCCACTGTCCCAGGCTGCTCCAAGCCCCGTCCAGCCTGGCCTCGGGCACTGCCAGGGATCCAGGGGCAGCCACAGCTGCTCTGGGCACCCTGTGCCAGGGCCTCCCCACCCTCCCAGGGAACAATTCCTGCCCAATATCCCATCCATCGCTGCCCTGTGGCAGTGGGAAGCCATTCCCCGTGTCCTGTCCCTCCAGCCCTTGTCCCCAGTCCCTCTCCAGCTCTCCTGGAGCCCCTTTAGGCCCTGGAAGGGGCTCTGAGCTCTCCCTGGAGCTGAACAGAACATCCTCAGGATCAAAATCCAGACAAGGGGCTAAGACAGAGCTGCTGGATCACGATGGAGAACAAACCCTGACACCCCAGGCCCATCAGTTGCAGTGTGATGGTTCCAGCCCCGAGTCTGGGAGATCTGCCTTTGTCCTGAAGGAACCCAGGGGCTGTAGAGGTGTCTCAGGGCTGGTGGTTCAGCAGCCTCTGAAGTGAGATTGTAAAACCCCCCTCCTGCTGTTTAATCTGCTCCCTCGGGTTACAACAGGTTTGGCAAACAATAAAAACCATCTGGAAGCCCCATTTAAATGACAGAGTTGTGTCATTGGGACTGGAGTCACGGCTGGGGCTGTAAAAGCAGCGAACAGGTGCTGCTGGGCAGGTAAATAAACGGAGATGGTGCACTGGGGAGGGTGAGGAGGAAGCTGCTCCTCATCCACCTCAGCCAAAAACCCCCCTGACATCCCTGCAGGGCATGGACTGGGATCCTCCCCTGCCCTCCCAGTCACACTCCAGTCACCCCAGACGGGGTTATGGGAAGTCACGGAGCCCCAGGTGCCACCTGCACCCTTGGTGCCACTCCCAGCTCCTCTCTGTCCCACACCAGCACAGGCAGGGAACTGGTGATGCAAACAAAGCAAACTTCCCCATTTTTTTAACGTGTTCCTGCCTCTCATGCTTTTGCTGGTGGAGCAGCAGCAGAACCTCTGTGCACGGAGCCATCCCTGCCCTCTTCTGCCAAGGGAAAGAACCTTCCTCCCTTTCCATCCTTAACTGCTACTCCAAATTAGGAAATAAAAGTCAGCAAGTGACCGGAGAATGAAGGAAGAGTAAACTCCTGTTGCCCAGGTTACAGGGATCTGAGCTGGTTTGGCTGATCCTTCTCTGGGATGGAACTCAGGATGCGAATCCTCCACCCCATGATGATCCCTGCTTCCCTTTGGGGGTCAGGCTTTCTCTTTGGGGTGCAGGAAAGCATTCCCAACCCCACAGGATCCCTCCTGACCTCCCTCCCGTGAGGGAAACGGGAGGAGATAAGAAAGGGGCGTGAATGGTTCCTGCTGGCCATGGCTCTGCCCAAAGCCAGCGTGACCCTGCAGCCACATCCTGGCCAGGGGCTGTGGCTGGTCCCTGCCAGCACTGCCAGTGACACTGAAATCCTTGTCCCTGGGGGGTTTTTCAAGGCAAAATGTCTACAACGACTGCCCGGTGAGCACCCACCACCTGTGGCTCTGCCCAGCCTGTGGGGACAGGGCTGACCCCAGCCTGGGGCACCTCAGGGTCACCCCAGGTTCACCCCAGGGTCACCCCATTCCTTCCCGTATTTCCTCACCCTCTGGCAATTCCAGGCTCTTGCGCCCAACCCCGCACTGCTGTTGGTTGGACGCGTGTTTGTTTCTGCTGAATCACTCGACAGCACAAAGTTTGCTGTTCCTTCCCCACCCTGGAAATCCTCCTCGCACGAGAGCAGCCTCTCCCCATGGTGGTGACAGCTCCCAGTGCCGGCTCCCAGTGACAGATTCCAGTGCCAGCTCCCAGTGCCAGATTCCAGTGACAGCTCCCAGTGACACCTCCCAGTGCCAGCTCCCAGTGCCAGATTCCAGTGCCAGATTCCAGTGCCACCTCCCAGTGACAGCTCCCAGTGCCAGCTCCCAGTGACAATGCCTAGTGCCAGCTCCCAGTGCCGGCTCCCAGTGACACCTCCCAGTGCCAGCTCCCAGTGCCAGATTCCAGTGACATCTCCCAGTGCCACCTCCCAGTGCCAGCTTCCAGTGCCACCTCCCAGTGCCATCCTCCAGTGCCAGCTCCCAGTGCCAGCTCCCTGAGCCAAAGCAGGAGCAGCTCTCCCAAGCCATGAGCGAACGCACTGCTCCAAGGAGGCAAACTGCAGGATTCCATCCCATTTCCAGGGTGTGACATGGACAGAGTTTAACCCCTGCCTGACTCCCTCACCTCGGAATCCCCAGTGATGCCCCAAACCCCTGTGGCCCACAGTGGCCTGTCTGCGGTCAGCAAAAGAGCCCAGCACAACCAAAAATGCGATGCTGGAACGTGTCAGTGAGGAACTGTCACCTTCCCTCACGGGGCTGTGTGGGATGAGACGCTTCGTGCCGAGGGTGCGGCGCCTCCAGCCACGCCAGGGATGCACAGGGGAACACCTCTCATCTCCAGGTCAGGGGGACAGAAAGCTGAAGTCCTCCTGTCCCAGCAGGATCTAAGCACAGGCTTAACTTTATAGAATCCCGGAATTGTTTGGGTTGGAAGATCACAACGATCATGTTCCAACCCACACACAGCTTTAAGGCCCCACTCCATGTTTTTCCGTGTGTATCCAAGCCCAGGGGAGGCTCAGGCACCTGCAAGACATGAACCCTTCTATTCTGGTCCCCCACACGTGGGTTTCCAGCTCCAAAACAGGATTTGATTCCATTTTCTCCCCTAACTGTTAATCTATTCAGCCACAGGAAATACTCCACGTGAGGGAAGGAGACACCTGAGCTGCACACAATGATTGGAAGCTTCACCGCAGCCAGGAACACCAAATGCACCTTCATTTTGAGTGAGGGATGCTGAGGTGAAGCTTTCCAGCCTCTCTCCTGGCAGGCAGCAGCACCAGGGTGGGAGTGAATCCCACTCCCTGTACCTCCATGGACACTCCTGATGTCCCAGCAGGGCAGATTCACAGAAATCTCCTAGAATTTGTGCTTGAGTCCCCTGAAAATCTCACCCCGGTGAAACAATTCTTACCTGGTTGGCCGATAGGAACTCCTGGGCGTTCTCGTTCATTCCCACGTACATGTTCTCCCCATCAAACTAGAAAGGCAAAAGAAAGAGTCCATGAAATCCCAGCTCCTGCGCATCCCAAATGCCTTCCTGGCTCTTCACCTCGAGAGCCAGAATTCCCAGAGGAAAACCCTGAGCTGGTTTTAACACTTTGGAGCGTGCACGAGCACACCTTCAGCCCAGTTATTGGGATTTTTCCAGTGAAATAGGGAATGAGTGGCTCCAATTCAAACAAATAACTCAAATGTGTGAACCCACAGATGCGCCCTGCAGCAAAGAACACCCAGAAGAAGTTGTTGCTAAAATTCCTGCTGGACCACCAATCAAAAAGCCAAATTCCATGGATGGAAATGTCCAGGACCAGCACCAAAGCACAGCTCCTGCAGCAGTGCAGGATCACTCTGGAGCGTTCAGGAGGGGTCTAGAAGCTGTTGCTAAAATTCCTGCTAGACCATCAATGAGATATAAAAAGCCAAATTCCATGGATGGAAATGTCCAGGACCAGCACCAAAGCACAGCTCCTGCAGCAGTGCAGGATCACTCTGGAGCGTTCAGGAGGGGGCTCTAGGCAAAGCTGGTTCCCCATCCTGGCACATCCATCCCCTCACCTCCCGTTCTGCCTGCTCTGCCAGGGCTCTGCTCCATGGCTGTGCCCCCAGCTCCAGCACACACATCCAGCTGCTAATCCACTTAGCAGGCCACAAAACCCCCGTGGAGAGCCACAACTCTTCCTGCTAATTAGCTACAACTGGAGCTTTTCGCCCGCCCTGATTCCAAAGGAAGGGAAAAAAAGCCCTCCAGGATTGTCTCCGGCTCGAAGTACGGCTGGGGCAGGCCTCGAGGCTGAGGTCACCGATTAATTATGGCAATAAAAACGGGCTGGGCCGTAAAACACTCCCGAGACGAGGCTGGAGGTACCAGATGTGAGTGACACCTTGCACTTAACAAGGTGAAGAGCCAAGCCTCCTGCCCTTCCCAGCAGGATGATGAATTGGAGATCGCTCACCCCTCGCCTGCTCTCTCAGCTCTGATACGGAGCCGATCCCAGTTATGCCTTCGCAGAAATTGGCCACATTAAGAGCAATAAAAGCGAAATCTAAATAAAACCAGGTGGAGATTTTCAGCCTAGACAATTAATTACACTTCCATTTCTCGGCGCGCTCCGGGATCAGCTGTTGAAGCCGGCAGAGTCAGTAAAGCCAAGTGGGGGTAACACAGCTCTGCTCAGCCTCAGACACCCTCTAATTACCAAACTGGCACAGCAGAGCAAAGCAATTAAAAGCTGCAAAACTGGAGCAGGTATTGTGACAATGATGCCTGATGGTTTTTGTCTTTTCTTTTCATCCCCTTTTTAGACATTTTTATCCCCTGTCCCTTTCCCTGTCCCCTTCACAAACACTCCCTGTCCCTCAGCCCTACATGTGGAGAACCCTTGGAGGCTGAGATTGAGCTCAGCTTGGGGCTTCTCTGAGGGGAGCAGACGGAACATCCCGAGTGTCTCCAAAGCAGAGGCTCCAGCCTTGCCCGGAGCCTCCTCTCTGCAACAGGTTTGTTCAGCTGGGCTGGAGTCTCCCTTGGGGGGGTCATTAGAATGGGGGACAGTTCCCTCATTTGTTCAGTTCCTGATTGGGGATTTGAGGTCGATCTGCTCATTGCTGAGCTCCATCCAATTGGATCTGCGTTGTAGCCGGGGGTCAGACTCGAGGATACACCCGGAGCTGCTCGGCTGTTTTCACCTTTGATCCCATTAACCCAAGGGAATCTCCTTTTCCCTGCACTGCCGTGTCTCCCTCCTATTTTTACCAGCACTTAAGGCATCAACACTCCTTACGCGATACCAGCAGGGTGGGAGAGGATTCCTGTGGAATTCTGTGGAATTCTGTGAAATCCATCAGCGGGGCAGGAGCTGTGGGATGTGACGAGCATTGGGACAAACTTTCCCAGGAGGCATCATCCATGTGAAACTGGATTTCCCTGACCTGTCAGGGGATCACTGGCACAGAGACCCGACACCCAACACTCTCTGACAGCCCAGCCAGCCCCAGCAGGACACCTGAGCTGGCAGCAGAGGCGGTGGAGAATCCCAGAATCTCCAGGGCTGGAAAAGCTCTCCAAGACCAGTGAGTCCAACATTCTCCCAGCACTGCCAAGGCCATCATTTAATGATGTCCCCAAGTGCCACATCACCTCTCACAGATCCCTCCACCACTGCCCTGGGCCACCTCTTCCAGGCCCTGGCCACCGTTCCAGTGAAGAAATTTCCCCCAATATCCAATCTGGTGCCCCTGAGGCTGATTCCTCTCGTTCTCCCCCTTGTTACCACGAGAAGAGACCGACCCACACCCAGCTACAACATTTTTCTCCAGGAAAGAAAAAAATTACCTCGAAAGTTACATTCAGCAAACCAAAAATATCCCAGAGCGGGACAAACACTCTCCTTTCCCCACACCCTTCTGTTTGTCAGAATGTATTTCTTTTTTTTATGGCTTTCTACTGTTCCCCTACCTCCATTCCACAATTCCTTCTGCCCTTGATGCCTTCATAACAACCGTAATGAATCCTGCCTTCAAAATTACTGTTCCTCTGATTGCCAGGCTGAGCAGTGAGCCTGAAAATCAAGACTCAAAATGCAATGGAAACTTTGGAATTTCCCCACTGCTGATTGGATTTTTTTTTTCCCCCTCTCCTCCAGGCTATGAGGTTGCAAACAAATTTATTAGAAATTCTCCCATCAGGATATTTTTTCAATTAGATGTTTGCCGGTTATGCAGCAGCCAGGTAGAGCAGATAAGTAATGTGCTCTCCCTCTTCTCATTATTGTTTTTGCCACGGAATGTACCTCAAAACAATCAGCCCCATCATTCCGGGTAGATTTATGGTAGAAACAGGAATTTTAATATTTCCCTTTGGTTATGAAGGTTTGTTCTCTTTTTCCTTTGCTGTAGCTCCCATTCCAGACCTGGGTACAGCCGTTCATCACCCTCCTTACCCCAAAATCCAGCCTGCACTGAACGATGGGGCAGGGATCGTTTTCAATCCTAATTCCAAAGGAACATCCTCTTGTGCAGTTGTCTTAATCACCCTTTTGCTCTGTCGCAATTACTTAATTTTATTATTCTTTGGTTAATAGGAGCAGCCTATTAAACAAATCAGGGGCTGATTCTCAGCCTCTCCTGCACGAAATGAGGAGGGGAGGGAGAAGAAAAGAGGGGAAGAAAAAGGGAAGGGGAAGGAAAAGGGGGAAGGGAAAGGGTGAGAGAGGAGGGAAAAGGGAAGGGAAGGGAAGGGAAGGGAAGGGAAGGAAAGGAAAGGAAAGGAAAGGAAAGGAAAGGAAAGGAAAGGAAAGGAAAGGAAAGGAAAGGAAAGGAAAGGAAAGGAAAGGAAAGGAAAGGAAA
>VYZT01004822.1:6938-30186 GCA_013400735.1 Pomatostomus ruficeps | reverse complement strand
CTGTAGCTCTGCATGGGGTTGTTAAGACTCAAGGCTAGAACCTGACACTTTGCTTTGTTGAACCTCACACAACTGGCCTTGGACCACTGATCCAGCCTGTCCAGATCCCTCTGCNTGGACCACTGATCCAGCCTGTCCAGATCCCTCTGCAGAGCCTTCCTATCCTCCAGCAGATCAACGCTCCCACCCAACCTGGTGTCACCAGCAAACCTATTGAGGGTTCACTCAGTCCCCTTGTCCAGACCGTTGATAAAGATACTAAAGGGGACTGGCCCCAATACTGAGTCCTGGGGAACACCAGTGGTGACCGGCCACCAGCTGAATGTAGCACCATTCACCACCTCCCTCTGAGCCTGGCCATCCAGCCAGTTTTCACCCAGCAAGTGTCCCTATCCAAACCACGAGCAGCCAGTTTCTCCAGGAGAATGCTCTTGGAAATTAAGTCAAAGGCTTTACTAAAGTCTAGGTAGACAAAATCTATGTGGGTCACTTTGTCATAGAAGATTAGGTCAGTCACGCTGTAGTTCCCTGGATCCTCCTTCCAGCTCCTCTTCTAGATGGGAATCACATTTGCCAACTTCCAGTCAACTGGGACCTTCCCAGTTAGCCAGGATCATGCCAATAGATGATGAAAAGGGGCTCGGGAGCACTTCCACCAGCTCTCTCAGTATCCTTGGATGGATTCCATCTGGCCCCATGGACCTCTGTGTGTCTAAGTTGTGCAGCACGTGCTGAACACTTCCCCTTGGATTATGGGGGTTTCATTCTACTCCCTATCCTTGTGTTACATCTTAGGGGACTGGTATCCAGAGAACAACTGGTCTTGCTATTAAAGACTGAGGCAAAGAAAGCATTAAGTACCTTATCCTTTGTCTCTATGTTTCCTACCACATCCAATAAAATATGATTCTTCTTAGTCCCCCTTTCATTTTTTGTTTTATGCCAAAAAGCCATTTATAATTACAGCAAAATTAGGATAAATTGCCCTTTCCTCTCATTAGCTAATCTTTTAAAATACCTTCTATAGGTAAAAAAAGAGTTTAAAATATTTTTTAAAAAATAAAGACAAGTAAATATGAAAAATATACATCTAGATTAATTTAACTTAATTATTGATCGTAGAAAAATTGCATATTTTGGCTTCTTTACTGACAAAATATATTGAAGGGAAACATTAAGAGAAAATATCAATGTTTAAATTTGTCAGTAAAAAATGCATACATGGATTTGTGGTTTTTTTGGACAAGAGCTTTTTGTGTTCTTTGAGAATTATATTGCAATGTTTTAAAATTAATTTAAATGCTGTAACTGGGAAAAACCCCAATGTCAGGCTCTTTATGAATCTCAATGAATGGATTATTACAAATTTCACTCTGATGCACAAAAGCATCCTCCTTTTTACTGCTTTTCAAAAATAAGTTTGACATGTAATGAAAACATATAAGGGTGAATCAATATATCTAACAAACAGGTATTATGATAATCTGAAATAAATCAAGTGACCATCTTACTAGCAGTATGAAAATTTTCAGTAAAGTCAGTACTTCTTATTTACCAGTTACTTCAACTCCCTAAGAACATTTAATGTCGACACCACACAATTCAAGTGCTTAAATATTATTTCCTTGCTGTACATTATTTGATTTAGGAAATGACACAAGCATATAGATGCTTTGTGGCTGCTGAACTTTCAGCCAGGAGGTTTCTGCATTGAAGTAAAATTAATTATTCCCCAGGCTCTCTGACTCCTCCCAGCTCATGGCACACTACACATAGACACCAAAGTGCAGGTGTCAGTCCAGAGCTCAACCTCACCCCTGATAGATGTAAACTAATTTTAAAACCAGGTATAAATCTAGTTTATATCCTGGTGTACTGAGTGTCCAATTATATATCCTTTTTTTTTCCCCTTCCTTTTCTTCTGCATAAACTAAGAAGGACACATTTCTGGAAGCTTTAAATAACCTATATAGATCCTATGCACTGGCCAAGCTAACAGCTCCTTGGGAAGATTTGCTTTTGTCATGCACACGTGACATCATTTATAAGCTTTCCTTACCCTGGATGGTTCTGTTCTTTGCTGAAAGATGCTTCTTGCTTAACAACAGCCAGCAGTCAGCTGCTTTGCAGTACAGCAAATGCACATCTCTGCATGCAGGTGGTTTATTGGGTCACAGAAAGAACTACTGCAGAGGTCTATGCCCTAAGTTACCCACAGTCATATCCAGGATCAGGCTTTGTATTTCATTGAGCTGTCAGTTCAAAGCTCAGGAAGACCTTTCCTTGTGTACTCTGCTGTTCAAAAACAGACATGTGCACACCTCCCAGTGAGTGACATGTATTTCATTAGCAATGCAGAGTCACCAGTACCTATTTGCCCTTTTGATGAAAAGACCTTAGACATTTTGAATGTCGGTTTTTTAAGTACTCTTTATCAGCATGGTTCCTACTCCTCAGTTTCCAAGGAACCAAAACTAATTCTCTAGAAAAGATTTTCTTCAAACATTTCGTGACTGCTTTCATACTATCTTCCAAATATTATGATCAGCCTAGGTCTAAAAATGATAAAGTAAATTTAATTGATGAAAAGTGCTCCTTCAGCATTTCTGTGGTAATCCTATTAACTGCTCCATAAAATGCATGGTGTTGGGGAAGTCTTACATCTCATCTCTCATGTTGCTGCAGATAAAGAGGAACCAGCACTAAATGAGCAGCCAATTTTCTACAGCAGAGGCTGAACAGTGTCTCAGCCCAGAAGTGCTGCAAAGGCTGGAAACTTGCACTCCCAAGAGAAGAGTGGGCTCAGGTGTGATCTACAGCAGCCCCTCTGCACCCTCTCCAGGCAGGTGAAAGCTCACACATACACTGACTCACGCTGATTTGGAGACAACTGTTGAGTCTTTCTAACAAATCAAATGTCCTGGTCCAAGTGCAGCTGTGTTCTCTGTCCCTCTGCTGTCTGCACATCTCCCTGCCCGCTGTCCCTCTGAAACCCTAAGTGAACCCATGTCACTACTGTCCCTAAACCACTGCTGCTCCTTCCCCTGAGGCCAGTAATCCTCCTCCATGCCTGTCTCCCTGATGGGATGCTGAGGAACCCTGATTTCCTCAGATCTGCATCATAGGTACCAATGAAAAAAGAACTCTCAGTTGAGAATTGTGCCAATTATGCAACTGCAAATGCAACTAAGTAATGGAGCATGCATTTGTACAAGGTCTAATTCACTGAAAAGAGGCTCAGGCCTTTAGTGTATCTCTCCTCGCAGCAAAAGTTATCAATTAATTTCCTCTATAAACCAAAACCAAGACAAAATGGATGTAAGAAACACACATCGCATTTCTAACCACAGTGGCCTTTCCATCTTCACCTAACCATCCCCTAAGAACGCAGCACTCTCTTATCACTATCTTCATATTCACCCAAGCTCTAGAAATATCACAATATAAGATTTATCAGCTTCATTTCCTCATTTAGTTTTGTTTAAAAAAAAAAAAAAAGAGGGAGAAAAAGAAAAAAAAAGAAAAAACCCCAAACCCCACAAACAAAAGAAAGTAACAAAACTCAATAACTCTAAACTTGCATTATATTTTGTTACATCCTTTTCTCAAACCCAGTGCTTCTCTTCCCAGAATCCTGGGCGGATTTTACTTTTGCTTTCATATTTCCCTGCTTATCTTCCCTGACCTCAGCGTTACCCTATCAGATAGGCAAAGCTTTGCTCTTGGAACTTTTCTTTACTCTTTACTATTCATATTTGAATGTACATTTCCTGGTGCAGCATGATCGAGGGAGGAAAGGAGAACAGACTTCCTATGTGAAAAAAATGGCACAGCAAAGAGGAAGCAAACTATTTCCACTGCCCACTGCAGACAGGGCAGACAAAGACATTTAGGATGGCAATAAGGAAAACCTTTCCAATACAGGCACCTGAGTTGCGTGTCTAAGATGTGGGAAGGTGTGAAACTTCCATGTTCTGTAGATAATTCTGCAAAAAAAAATTGATGCTGGTGTAGGAGGACAAATTATCTAGACTTTCTATTATTCCACTGTTTTCACCACTAGTTGTTACTCAGCAGTGTTTGAACTTGTTTAAAATACTTAAGTTGAAATTGCAAAGTCCTCCCACTCACTTTCCATCACCACGCTTTAAATATCATTATTTAAATAACATTGGAACTACTATTCAATCTCAAATCATCAAAATAGATAGAATAATTTTTCAGAAAAATGCAACATTAATCACTTGAAACAAGTTACTATTTTTCCATTTTCCCCTGAAATTACATTTTCAGTGCATAAAAAATAAACTTCAAAATCAATGGGTTCACTGTGGAAACTTCTTCTATTACCTTGTTTTTGTCACTTTTTTTAACATAACCACTAAGTCTTTATACACTAAAAACAATCAGTTTCGTTTGACTCAGGTATAACTAAAAATCAAATTATTTCAGACACTCTCATTTAATGGGACAACAGCCTGGAAGTTGGAGTCCTTCAGCTGGAGCAGAGACAGGGGCTGCCTGTGCACTCCTGGTCCTCTGCAGGAAGAAGTAAAATAAAGCCATCTAAACAACTTGGGGCAATTCAGCTGCAGTGTTGGCTGCAAAAATTCTTTCATACTGAAACAGGATAGGAACAAACCCACAAGTAGCTATGATGCTTCAGTCGAACGCAGTTTCTTAGAACTTGATAAATGAGATATCCTGCCAACAGGTTAACATCCAATAATCTTTAACTTCCAGATGTGCACATATGCTGTTTTTATTTACTTCTTATCAAAATGTATGTCTGAAACATTGCAGAACAGTCCATAAAAGACAGTTCATTATGTCTTTTAATAATTTTTTCAAAACTAAAACTGAACAGAACAAACCCCATCATCTTTATTTCATAAGCCTTTCCCTTCTCCTGGGACCTCCAGCCCACAGGTCCATATTCCAGTATTAGCAGGAGAGGAAAGCTCTCAAGGCAACAGTCACAGCTACAACTCAAGCTTTACATCAAAGGCATAACCAGCAGCGACAGGGCAAATCACAGCTGGCAGCAAGGCCAGCTGCTGGGGACAGGGGCTACAAATCAGAAGGTGAAACGACACATGAAAGGCCAAAGTTTGATGGAATAAGGGCAGGACAAAAGAATTTGGATTGACCTTTTTAGGAAGAAAAGCAGACATACTTTTAACTCTAATTCAAACAGGTAACTTTCTAAAGAAAATACTCCCTAGCTAGAAAATACCTGTTATAGGGATGCCTGCCTAGATCAGCTCCATGTATCTAAATAGTGCATATATTTTATATTTGACTTCACAGCTGATCTTCACTGACTCCAGTGCTAAGGATGGTGCCCTTTAACTGGGGAAAACGGGAGAAAACAAAATAATCAACACAGTTGAGAACATGTGCAGGGGTTTACATAAACCTCAAGAATAATGTTATGATTTCATACTTAGTCTTACCTGTTTTGTCATCACTGGGGATGGAAGTAATTTTTTAGATCTGAACAGGAAATTTACACTTCTAACTAAACAATGAAAACATACTTTTGCTAGGTGCAAAAGGTCACATTTGATAATGACTATTCACAGAAGAAACTGTCTAAATCGCATTTAGTAAAGAAGGGAACTTACTCATGCCTAAAAAAATATTATACAGCTGGATTTTTAAATGAAAGTTTTAAAAAGAGGAGGGAAAATGCATCCAACAGAGCAGGAGAGAAGGGGCAGATCTGCTGCTGCATGGTTCACAACAAACCGTCATCGAATGGCGTTCTTAGCAGAGGTGATGTCAGAGACACGAGAGAAAAGAAACCTTCTCCCCAAAAGGAAACAAGGAAATACAAGTCAATGAGAAATAAAGAGAATTAGTTAGTTCCTGTGAGTTCATTACTCACAAGCAACCCCACCCCCAGATGAGAGCGGGCACAGCAGCCGGGGCGCAGCCGGGGCAGGGGCGAGCGACGTCAGCTGTGTGTATGAACACACGTGATTCTGGAAACCCCGTCCAGGCATTCAACACTTCTCCCCTTCTAAAGCATATCAGGAACGTTTCAACAAGCACGTGGTTTATGGTGCACCCTCTACTCTCCTGGTTGCGGAAGTCCCTGGCTGCATCCCTTTCCCTGGCACTTTACAATGGTATTTCACTGCTGTGTTTGACCTCTGGTCAAACTCCAGAAATTGCAAAGTCGGATGGAGAGAGAGGTATAAACCTCTCCTGCACTCTGGGGAAGATAAATCTTTGGTGAGGCATGGATGAAGCACCTCATTACACTTGGCTACAGAAAACCCCTGCACAAGGAGAGCTGTGTGACCTGTGCTGCTGCACTCAGGGAGAAACCAGTTCATGACAACACCTATTGCTGCTTGGGGTTGGGAGAGGGCAGCACATAATTCAGCTCACCTCACACTTGGAGCAGCCACACTACTCTCAAGCACTGACAGAGGAGCTTTGGCACCATGCTTTTGGAAGTGCTGCCTCAGCTTTGTGTGCAGCAGCCCAGTGAGGGCCCTAAACAGGGGCTACCGCACCAGCCCATCCCTCTTCCCTGTTGCCATTCCCACACTGTGCGTAATGATTTACTCCAAAATCTAATTGAGCTCAGCATGATTCCCTGGAAGTCAATGAACCAGACAAGCAGTAAAACTCTGGAACAGGTTGCTCAGAGAGGTGTGGATGCCCCATTCCTGATTCAAGGACAGGTTGGACAGGGCTCTGAGCAACTTGTTCTAGTGGAAGATGTCCCTGTTCACTGTAAGTGGGGTACAAGTTGACCTTTAAGCTCCCTTCCAACCCTTCCACTCTATGATTCTGCAAAAATTTCCCCAGTGGGAATTTTCTAGATATTGATATATTTTACAGCTCAGTTTTAAAACTGGGTATTTTCTCTACTTCTTAGACTAGCAAGAAAACATCTTGCATGTTTTATCTGTCTTCCAGCATGTAGCATTTGGTCATGTCACATTTACAGCAAAGCTCCTTTCCGTTCTTGCTCTCTGCCAAGGGCCTCCCAAGTGCAATGTACAAGGCAAGAAAGGTGGAACTGTCAAACTCACCACAAAAATGAAAAATCAATCTTCATCATGTCATATCTGCAATGCTGTCAGGCACAAAAGGCTTTTATATGATTCAAATTGTGTATGAAAAATTGTCCTTGCTCTATTTCTTTCATCTTCTAATGTTCCACTGGATAGTGACTTCCCTGACACTGGAACCTGATTTACAGATTTTCATGTAAGTGCTTCCTGTGTAATCACTTACGGCCTGACGCTATGAAAGCATTGAAGAAAATGCATTGTTTTGATCCTATCAGGAGACTTAAAAGGCATTGCCCCCACAAGCTGTGCTACCCGTGATCCAAGCTACCAACTCTTTGATTTTTTGAAGAAAACTCATCACCCCTGTGAGAGGCAGTGGCTGGCTAAAAGCCTGCAGGAATTCCATACAGTCTCTTCCCCAGCAGTACTCCGCAGAGTCCATGAGGATGCCTTTCCCAAGGGGAGATGTTGCTTATCATTTGTGTAGTTCTTTAAATACTTATTCTCTTTTACGCTCAAATAATATGCTATGTCCTACAGCACAGTTCAAGGTGCCTTGCTTGAGGTATATTTGTCTTTTGTATGTTTTTGCTTATTTTGTCTGCAGTGCTTATATTGTCTACCATGTGATGGGCTCACTTTGTAGATTTTCTCTAACTTTTAAAATGGTAACTTGAAAAGATCAATTAATGTCCTGTCTTTTTAAGAGGTTTTTCCTATTTAGCATTTTTAATTACAAGCTTTGCAAAATCCAAGGACTTAAAGTTTGAAATGAGTCCATTTTGACTGAGTGCTGTGAGAAAACTACTTAAAAGGAAGAGAGAAAAAAGACACACTGTGCAAACAGAAGCATTTGTTGGGAGCAGGAACTTAATTCCAAATTCACAAAATAAGTTCCCTAACCACTACACTATGGAGGCAAGCTCAGTGTCTACAACACCTTTTATCTTCCCCCATCTTTCATCGTGACTCAGAAATACTCAGTTGTTTAGATAAAAGCAGAAGCAAAGCAGGAGATGAAATGGAGAAGGCGATCCCACGGCACATGGATGCTTACACTTCACTGGAGCTCTCACAAGGACTAAGGTTAGCTAAACCAACACTGCTCACAGGCTTCTTGCAAGCATATGTAAACCTGCTCAAGATGCAAGGCAGCAAAGAGTTAGATTCCTGACTTCTAAAACTAACTTAGCTTGTCAGAATAGGAAAAAGAAAAACAACATAAAACCACCAACACCCTTACCTGATAAGATTAAGAGTCATGAAAATGTTTTGGAGAAGGGATAAAGCAGTTCCTCACAAGAAAGTTGATGTAGTAGACCTTATGGGTCAGTCAAACACTGTATGTGATGTAAGCAAGGTCTTTACTGTTTGAAATGAGCTTCAGAAGAAACCTGGCTTTGTTCATGATAGGGATATTCTGAATCTCACTTTAGCTGTCTCCTTTTACACTGCTTCTCTGACCTGACTACTGCACTGGCTTTGCTTTTAAAATTGAACAAAATAAGACAATGACTAAAGAAACAAGAAAAAAGTTTTATTTTATGTTGTATTATTTCAGTTTTCTGATATGTTTAGAACTAACATGTTCAGATTCATAAAGAAAGGGTTTGATAATTAGATTTTTGAAGATTTTTAACTAATGTAAGTGCATCAAGGTTTTCTCCTGAAAAGTCTTTATCAGCTGGAAATGAAGAAGGTAGATCTGCTGGGATTCTCATCTGTGTAAGATTGCTCATAACTTGCAGATAAACAATAAGAGACTAAGGCAGAAAAGCAGCAGCTACATGCTGTGGGAGATGGTGTATCTGCTGATGCACTTTCTGCAGTCACAGGAGCACTTCATTTTGATATGTTACAGGTTCTAGTACATTTGTCTGTTTTCTCAGCAGATTTAGGAACATTTGGTATCTTTGCATTTTTAACAGAGCAGCCAGAAAATTTGGCTTTTTTAGCCTGAAGAAGTTCTTCAGATTTTTCCAGTACTGTAAGCTTCACTTTTATTTATTTATTTATTCAAACAATCACTTTTAATTGGTAACTCTTACGTTAATATTCCTTGAAAATCCCAATATAAGTGACACTTGTACTCCTGCTGAACTGTATGAAACACTATAATTGATGAAATTCTCAGGGCTAAGGCATAAAATTAAATCAAATAATATGCTAACAATTTAAGTTAAATACTAGATTAAAATATCTTGAATACTTGATATTAATTACAAAGTATCTAATATCCTTATTATGTTGATAGCCCCAAAAATGAGTCAAAGAAGATGACATGATGATGCATGTTGTGAAATAGAAGATCCTGAAACCTGTCAACACTCTCCATTCAGTCAGACAAAATCCACTGGGAATTTCAGTCAGAGATTGAATGAAAATATTTATGATGGAGAAAGATTGTGAAGAGTTGGCTCTACGTTTGAGAGGATGGATAGGAAACAATACGAGAATGGTTAATGAAGACTCTAGAACCCAAGTTAAAGTTCCTTCTCTTAAAGTCAGCATGGACATGTGTTTATATCCCTTTTTGTTGTTGTTGTTTAAGTTCAATTCAAATGTTTTCATTTAGATATATACATATTAAACAAAGTAAAAAAAGTTTTAATATTTTTGACGTGTGATTAGCATAACTGAGGCAAGTCTGTAAAATACCGTATGTAAAGAAGTATCTTATTGTAATTAAAGTTCCAAGGCCTCTATCTACATGTCCACAAAATACTCAATCATAATTAAAACCATGGAAGATTCTCATTTTTCCTTTGCAAAACAGTGACTCACCGTGAAAGAACATTTCATTTGTCTAATTAATTACTGGTCATTCGCACTGTCATGAAATCTTAAAGCTGGCACAAAGGGTTTGAAATTGAGTTTGGCTGGATGAGTTAACAATTAAATGAGCCTTTTAGAAGCACTTAGAGCAGCCAAGCCTGTGGAAAACAGAGAGGAAACCTGAACCTGGCAGCAGCATCACCTGTTGTAATGCCAGAGCAGCAGGTTCAGAGATGGGGTGGGCTGTGGCTAGCAAGAATGAGACAAATATTATCACAGAGAGCATATGCAAAAAGGATGTTTATTAAAATTCAATAAAAATAAACAGATGAAGACAGTATGTGCTGGAAGGCAGGATGATGACATGGAAGAGAGGGAGAAGAAAGATGACACCATCTGGCACATATTCAGTTTTTGCAGAATTGTAATAGGAGTCTCTGGTTTTTCTGCCATTATGCTTCAATCCTTCCCTCCCTTGATGTAGACACAACCATCTTCTATTGAAACCTGATCAGAAACACAAAGGAAATGAACCTTCCTATATTCCTAGCATAGAAGAAGATTCTGCATTAAGGTCCTACTGCCACCTGCTTATCTGAACATGCAAAGCAAGTCCTCCATGAAAAGCCAGGCTCTAAACATTTTTCAGATAATAAGATTTTCTTCAGTTACTGACAAATAAGAGGGACTTCAAAGTGAGAACAGATGACAAACTGAGCAGTCCCAAGTCAGCAGGATACTCCCCACAAGTCCATAATCCCTAAAACTGATGAATGCTGCTCCAGGTTACAGACAATAACATACATAATTTGCTACAGCACAAAGATTTTGATTTCCAAAAGGATAAAAAAACCCCAGAAACACAAATGTTTCTTCACAAAAGAACTTGCACATCAGTTACCTTTGACACTCGGAACATATTCAGCCAGTTGACTCCCTCTGAGTACGCTGCTCTAAGTTAAGTAGCTCAGTCTAATCTGCCTCCTTCCCCCACTACCGCTGAAGAACCTTAAAGGGAGGTACACAACACAAAAATAGAGTGATTTCCTCTTTTTTGGATGAAAATACTAAAAGTCAGATACTACTGCAACAGATCCAGGCCCCCACCAATGTATGAATAATCCCCTTTCAATCCTCTAACAGGAAGCCTCATGCTTCCTGCAATACTGATAAAGACTGTAAGAAACAGCTACCAGGTAAAGTTGGACAAAAAAACCCCAAACTGATTAAAGTGCTTTCAGCTGGAAAATAAAACTGGTTTAAATGTTTCACAAGATGATGTTGGAGGCCAGAGGCCTCAAAGTAAGTTTCTTTAAGCAACTAATAGAAGAGAAAACCTTTCTTACTCTGTCTCATGGACAAAAACTGTAGCTCAACACTTCTCAAACATTGATTAACAGAGGAAACCAGAGAAAAACAGTTGCATGATCTATTTGCTCGCTTTTTCAGTCAACTAACAAATCACATTAGTTATCTAAATGGTTAGTAAAAACTGATATGGTCTTTGATTATAGTATTTTATATAATATACAAACATCCATTTTTTTGCCATTAGATGGGTTGTGAATGGTATTCAAGGAGAAAGATTAAAAAAAAGGCTGAAAGGAGTCAAACAAAGCATTCCTCTGGCCTCTGCTGTAGGAGAAACAATTGTTGCTTCTTGGTACTTCAAGCTCCATGCAAGTAAGATGCTTTTTGACCTTAATTATCAGACACCTTAATCTTATTGTATCTTCCTAGTAAAGTCATGGTTTCAGGTGTGCACATAGATGACCAAGATTAGGGTAGGTCTTCAGAGAGCTGAACTTGCCAGAGAAGAAGTTCAAAAGAGTGGATTTCTATAAGCAGGCTCAGCTGTTTCCTTCTGTGACATGTGCAGCAGGCTTACTCTCATCAGTCCCTTAAAACACAGGCATGTCTTAGCCTGTGACACAAGTTCCCCCCTCCAGTCAGAAGATGAAAAGTGTCACCTCCAGGTAGCACTTCACCCTCTCCCTCCTAAAAGTGGAACTCTGGAAATACTGCTCCTTCCATTAGCTAGAGACAGAGTCCAGACAACAGAATAATGACTTAAACTGGAGAGAATGGACATCACCCTAAAGTCCCCAAACCAGAGTGTTCAAAAGCTCTGCTCTGCTACACAGGTGCTCACCCAGGAGCTGAGCTCCTCCAGAAGTCATGTCCCAGCTACAGTGACAGCCTAGCAAATGTTTGGTGGGGTCTCTGATCTTTGCTATGTGTCAAGTTCTGTGCCAGTCTTTACCAGCATTAATGACACACAACACAAATTTCTTACCTAAGAGCGATTTGTTATTTACTGGGGCCATCCTACTTACTGTTATGACGTGGTTGACTGTCGGGAAGGGGCTGCCCTTGGGGGAAGCTTCAGTAGGACCAGCATCAAGGGCAGCAGGTTCTGAAACAAAGGTTGCCTTTAAAAGAACACACCAGAAACATATTTTTATTCTGAATGCTGTTTAAGAAGAGCAATTCCCTCCCTCTCAAGTTAGTATACAAACACCAGGCCCTATTTTCACATGTGGTAGTACAATAAAAGCAAATAAAATTGTGGTTTTTGCTGCTTCCCATTTTTGTTGAATTTTATATTTGAACTGTTGAAATTATCAGTTCAAGAATAAGAAGTTGTAACACAGAGTGTCAAGAGAAAAATGCTTGTTATTTGTACACAGGTTAGTCCTGTGGTCAGAACATTATACTATTTCTATAGCACACCCGACTGCATTAATTCCTTCTCGTCACACACATACACAAAAGGAGAGATTTGTTTTCTGTATTCTTTAAACAGATGAATGATTCTGCCATCTTGTGGGAGATGGAAAAATCCTAACTCTTTGTACAATAACAGCAGGGCAGAACAGCATGGAACAGAAATTTCTATTTTTCACTTGTTTCACTACTGATTAAGTGAACAGGCATTAACAACTAGTATATTCCATGTAGCCCCCAAAATAAGAAATAAATTGTAGCCTCAGAGAGGAGCCTGAGCAATGGGGTTGATTTTTAAGATACTAACTTGACCAGAAATTCTGCTCAGAAGGTAAAGGTAGAGGAACTAAAAATTCTGGGGGTTTTTCCCCCAATGATCTGATAATGTGAAATATGCAGAGAATTATTTACATTCTCTCACATTTGTTAAAATACCTTTAGTAAAAGAAAAAATGTAAAAATATACAGACTTTTATCTGTAATTAACCTTTTAAGAACTATTAAACCAGCACAATATTTATGTATTATGGAACACCACCTATATTAATAATTTCATAGCACGGTTTTACAAAATTAGTAGATTAATTCATCATTAAATAGTCTTTGGCTGATACAGGTTGTATTGTTATTCCTGACAATTTAACAGACACACAATATTGCTTGCTCTATCCAACCTTAATTCAACATGCTGGAGTAAAAAGTATTAACCTAACCAAGTATAAAAGTATAAAGTTTAAGAGAACAAGAGCTGAAAAAAATATGGACCAGTTTCACCTCAAAGTGATTTTGTACAGACGCTCTTCCTACTCCACATTCTCAGCAGGTAGAAACCAAACAGTACATCAAAAGTATATATCACAAAAATGTATGTGACCTTTCTTTTCCCCCATTGTTCTTGGGAAACTCTGAAGCTCAAGAATGTGGCTTCTGCCAGGAAAGATGAGGCTTGAGGTGGAGCAGCCCAAGAGGCACATTTATCCCTTGGCACTGTAAGCCTCCATCAGGGAAGTTATTTTGAGCTGTTCTCTTCCCACCAAAAATTACCTTAGCGAAACAACCTCATCTAGTTTTTATTTCTTTGTTACAATTGCAATGAACTCATCTAGTAAATCTAATACCATGTCACAAGAATGCTTCTTGGATCAAGTACAACTGCATTTATGCTTACATAACTGCTTACTAAAACCATTATTTTCCTTTGTAAATCATTGATTTAAGTGAATAATATTTTGTTAAGTACTTTGAACATAAAGATCTTACAACCAGAACATAATAAGAAGGAATACAACAATTTAATGTTATTATCATTTCTTCACAATGGCAAGTATCCAAAAAGCTAAGGCAAGCCTAGATCTGGATCTCAAAATCCCCTACTCTAAATGATTTGATTTACAGAGAACAACAAGAGAACACACTCCACAGTGACAAATAACCCATCTACCTCAGCCACTCTGTCTCCTGCTTGTACCCCAGCCAAGTCTGATGGACCACCTTTTGGCAGCTGTGCAATCAGGATCCCCTGGTAACACAAAGCACATGTTTCAGATGTGACAGTTTCTCCCATTGTTCTTAGATGTAAAAAGCAAATGGAAAGTAATTAATTTTCAAAACTTATTGTTCTGTTTCCTCTGTAAAATTAAAAACTAAATGCCTTAGCACATTAGCAAGACAAAAAAAAAGCCTCCATGGCTAACACAGACAGCAATGAACAAAAGTCAGTAATTGTTTACACTGTGCCATGGGGAACAGACTGGAAAACAAAGATTTATTTAAATGATAAATCAGTGAGAAGATGTGTGAAATACTTCTCTCAAATTGTTAGCTCCTGGGAATGAGCAAATGGGATGGGAGATGCCTGTGGATTGTCAAGGGAGTGACCCCAAACTGAGGTAGAAAATGAAAATTAGACAACCATGTTTCAGCCATCAGGTTGCCTCTACAAAATCATCAGTTTACATTTGGGTTTCTCTCCCAAACCATCCCTTCTGGAGCCTCCCCATCAAAATCTAATGTCAGCTCCTACTCTGGGAAATAAGCTACCTATGTCTACCCTTGTTAGCTTTATCACAAAGACAGTAATGTTACATGAAGGACAACTTCAGAAAGAAAACAACAAAACACAATAACTCAAGGAACTACTCATCAGTCTATTCCTAATGCTCACTAGACAAATTTTGAATAATGAAATGCACCTCATCACTTTCTTTACATGAAGATGAGCCCTTTCCACCAGCAATGCTAATACCAAGGCTCCCCATTTGACTGCACACAGTAATGGTTACCTGGAAAAGAATTATAATGCGTAAGTGGCCTGATTAATCAAAAACATTGCCTATTAATTACATGAGCATTGAAAATCTACCTCCCACTCTGAACACCAGCAGACATGTCCCTGGAGAGCCCAGCCCAGAGAAAAATGGTGCTGTGCTTCAACACTGGCACATACAAGACTCGTCACTACTGCTTTGAAACCATGGACTGAACAAAGGCTCAGCTCAGTGCCCACCTGCACATACCTTTGACTTGACCTCACAATACCAAAGCTGGATATATAAAGTGGGAGGCATGGCCACAAGGAAAGTGGACTTTGTTGGGGTTTTTCAATAGGAAATTCTTTTTCCATATAAGCCATGGGAAGCACTCTCTTTAAGGTAAGCCTCACGACATCTGCCATGCAATGTCCCCCCTTCTTTGCATCTTTTATAAACTGCATCACACAAGAGGGCTTCCCCCATGGACACAGGGACTTCCCCACAGACGTGCAGAGCCCCCCATCAGCTAGCCCAGCCCATGCAGCAGTTCAAACCTTCAGCGGGGGCTGCGGCACATCCAGTACCCGCAGTTCCTCCGGGATCCGGCCGCTCTCGCTGGGGAAGCTGCCTGCTGCTGAGACAGGTGGCTGCCCCTTAGTGTTAGATCCTGGAAGAGTCTTCCCTTTCATTGTCAACTTGTGCTTTTCTTGAAGCGTTGTTCTGGTATGTCTTTGATCTCGCATGCTATCACTGCTATCAAAAAGGCTGCCAGAAAACTTGGAAATAGGCTCCTGAGGGTTAAAGATAAAAATGGTAAACACAGCAACAGCAAGGAGAATCTGAAACACAGACCTCACCCATGCTAACATGAATTTGTTCCTCACTATCACAGTGCTGTATGACAGAATTTGTTTCACTGAAGACAACTGGAACTTTACAGCAAACATACAAGGATTTCTTTTACTATTATTTCTCTTCTGGGCATGTTTTGCCCTCGACACTGGGATTGAAACTGTGGGAACAGGGAGAGGACTGGGATTCGTATAGCCTTTCACTAGATTCCCTTGCATGCATAAACACATGTAACACACATATATCCATATGTGCATAAATCCTGCAATGCCCTGTGAAAATGACAGAGCATGAGAACAAGACTATTTTGGGCAGCCTCCGGCAGCTCTGTAGCACAAAGCCACTGTTCAGGGGAAGGAACCACACACACAAGGCAAAGAAAAGATATTTCCATACAGAAGATAAAACATTTCTCATTGTTCCTCAAAGTTCACATTCTGTTTTTGGGACCATAGGCATGAGAGGGAAGGCAAGCCCCTACCTTGCATCCATGTATCTAAGACTTTGTTTCAGTCATTGGATTGGCTTTAGTTGCAAATGGCAGTGAGTGGAGACCTGCAAACTTAAGTGATTTAGGAGTGCTCTTGAAATGGAACATCACAGAGGATGCATACGAAAGCCTAATTTAGTAGGCTTTTTGAAGCCTGGCTCTAGGATGAACCTACTCTGAGATGCAGTGAGGAGCTCACAATGTCACCCTATGCTTAGCTAAACCACAAGGGCTTGGAAAGAGAAATACACAATTGAAATACTTCCACCAAACAATTAAAGCTTCTGACAAATTTGACTGCAAAACGTAGTGATGTTTTTCAGCTATCAGTTATTCCTGGCAAAGGGTTAAATGAAATTCAGGCACAATGCCCAAATTCTGTTTACATTTTATGAATGCTTTATTTATATTTAGCTGATTTTTGCTCCCTAATTTGACAGGTTAAGGTCAAATCAGATCTTCATATTATCCAAATCCTTCTATCTTCTGTTGGCAGTAAAATGATGCAGCGAACTCACATCAACACCTCTGAAAATAAGCCCCGTAAGTGTTTTTCTAAGCTTGGAAGTTTAATAGCAGAAATAAAAAGCAGTGGCATTACCTTGAATAGCTGTGCGGAACCCCACTGGACACTTTCTTTTTCAATCTGTATTGGCACTTTCCCACAATCTCCTTTTGGTTGGGATGGAAAGAAGCATTGCCAATCCCAGGAAAAGCATACAAGGCATGATTGCTTCCTATTTTCACTTAAAAGGGAGTTTGCTTAGCTTTAACTCACATAAAACATTCATTACCTTTCTTCTCTTGAGAGACATTTCTCTTTACAGTGCCAGGCTGACTAACCTGGACATATCTGCAGTGCTGTGGATGCCAGGAAGGAAGGCCATGAGCAAGAGCCAGGACTGTGGGCTGGAGGAGGGGGCACACCAGCAGCACTCACAGGGGCTAGGAAGGAAGCAGAGGTCCTGGAAGAGGAGCAGGAGCCCCAATTCCTTTCTCATCTCACAGCAAATATAAGAAAGAATGATAAGCAATGCCCTGAAAGGCTGCAAGAGTGCAATCACAATCTCCTTTTCCCAGGCTAGGACAAAGAGGACAGCTAGGCTGCCACACAGGTGACAGACACCTGGCAGGCACAGGCTAGAGAAACTACAGCAGGCAGGGGCTTACAGGTGTCAGCATCCTGGAAGAGTACCACCCAAAACAAGCAGGCAGTGGAGTAGCTCTGCAACCTCACTTTTCTACCATCCAGGCCTAGGGAGCCGCTGAGCCCCAAGTGCTGCCAACAACCTACTTACCTGAAAGAGATGGAGGGAGGTTGGTAACTGGGATGTAAGTAGGAGTAAAGTAAAAAACATGTCTCATCATTGCTCAGGTTACTCATCTTAACCTGCAAGTTGAACTGTACTCTTGAAGGTTGGATGGATTAATTGCAAGCAAAGTAAAGGAATAAAACATTGAACATAACTCTGTACCCTCTGCACAAGCAACGACAGGAGAGTATAAGCAATGCAGATCCCACAAACGCGAAGTGCTCTGCTGCATAGCACTCTGAGCAGCTATAGCCTCTTCCCAGGTACACATTGTCTCTCCCAATTTTAAGACTACTTACATCATCAGGGTCCTCAAGTTCCTCTGCTTCTTGCTCGGGACTGATCCTTCCTTCTCTCCATTTTCCATTAGCAGAGCTGAACTTGTACAGATTACCACCATGAAAACCTTCCTTTCCTTTCAGCGAGGCCCAGCGAGAGCCCTGGGAGCTCCAGTTGTGGCCACTGTACAGTTTAGGAGACTTGGGAAGCCACTTAATAGAGTCCTGAGGGGAAGAGGACATTAAAAAAAAAGGGCAATGAATAGATTCTAAGTGATTGAAGTATGTAAGTGCAGAACCTGCCTGGCAAGTTCTGCAGGTATTTTGGATTCCTGCAAATACTATGTTTTCCTTTTTTACCTTTAGAGGTACTTTCAGTTCCAGAGAGACACTTTGCCCGTTAATGGGCATTACTGGTGACACAAAGAGCAAGCAACGGCTGCTGAAAATAGTGGAAGCCTTTAAGGACTTATAAGAGCACGGGAGCGAGCCTCCTTTCAGCATTGTAAAGAAGAATTAATGATCGACAAAGTCTTCAATAAAGTGTACTATTAAGAAAACAAACAAGAGTACTTAGACCTTTAGTGACCATCTCATCACATGACCTGAGTTAAAAAAATGATTCAATCACTCCCCTCTTCATTATTCATTAAATAAAATGTTTCATTTGTTGAACAGTGCCAATAGAAAACACAACACTTAATGGATATTTTAATGATTGCTGATTTTCAAAGTGATTATAATCCAGCTATCCCAAAATGTCCATTACTTATTTACATCCAAAATACTCCACCTCTCTCACCTGTACACAGAAGTTTATACTTGACAAGTTGTGTCAAGATTGCCTATGTACCTAAATTTCACTGAATTTTAGAAGTCATTTTTCAAAGTAACATTTATCTTTCTTTGAAGCTTTCTTTTAATCTCAACTCTGCATTTTCTTACAGTGATACAAATCCAGTGGCAAGAAACAGCCTTGATGCCATATAAATAAGATACATCAATGGAGAAAACAAACTAACAAAAACAATTTTCAACAAGCTTGTGGTGGGGCAGTCAGAAGCACATGGTGATTTCCACATGTTTAAACAGGTATTTGATTCAGATTTAACAGTTAAGTTTCCATTTTCCTCTTTAAATGCAGAATGGTTATGCTCACACAGACACAGATTTCTTGCTGCTACAAGCAACCCAGATGTCACCATCTCTGTTAGATCTAAGGTTGAGAAAGACAGGGAAATAGGACAAGACTGTTCATGCTGGACACCATGATTCATCTTCAGATCCCAAAGAAGGTCCCCTTGGGATTCTTCATTTGCTTTTGGGTTTAGGATGGCTGAATAGACTAAGAAATGGGAAATAACAATATCTCAGCATCTCATTGGAAAACACTGTAGGACTTTCTGTGATTCTTGAAAAGATGATAACCCCAACACAGGATTATTTGTACAAGGAAGGCATGATTGGCCTCTGCAGGAAATTTGCTGTTAAACCACATTTTGAACTGCACTAACACTCAGTGATACCACTATTTGCTGATAAATAGCCCGCATTTCTGGTTATTCTAAACCACACTGCTCAGGACACTGGAGCTGATTGCCAATTTAGTTGGTCAATGGGAAAGTAGCACAAACAATCACAACACAGTAGTGGCTCCCCTTCCTCCTGACAATTCAAAATGCAAGCCAAGATATCTCCTGATATTTCTTCACACTCGTCTTGAATAAGGAAACATAGGGTACCCTTAAACAGAAACTACTTTCTGTGAATATTAACTAGGGGCATAGCAATTCTCATCAGACAGACAAACAGTACACTAGGTGAAATTGCTTGCTATTGGCCTGGTCCGTTGTATTTCAGAATAGCTAATGTGACACCTCTCAGCGTTCAGGGTATTTCAAGAGACAGCTTAAATCCTTGTCAACTTTTAAGCTCATTAGGAAGTCATAAAGCAATTTCACTCTAAAAATAAACACGGCTACAGTGAAGCATTTAACTTCTTCCAAGAAAATGTCTCATCCTTGTTTGACCCTGATCCCTAATCCTAAACAATAGCTTCTGAAACTCAGCCTGCCAAATTCTGTAAAACCAGTAAAAGGCTATTCTCTCAAAGTAACAGACAGAGATTTCATATTGAGCTTATGCTGACAATCCCTTCATCATTTTAGGCATACACTCAGCTACAGTGGCAGCTTCCTGTATGCACAAGGAGCAAGGTGATGAAGATCAGTAGATTTTACATCCCTATGCCCCTTGCAGTTCAGCTGGGAACACAGAGCTACAGAGCACTCCTGCCCCCTGTCTGTCTTCCCCTATGGCAGGATGCTTTTCCTCATGCTGACATAGAGCTGTAAGGAAAATTCAGTACCTGTTAAACACCTGTAACCCAAGAAATTTTAGTCTTTAACATTCTTGATCTACAGTACTATGAAGTAAAATAGAAACAATAAAACAATTCTGGTGAAGACTTTTCACCAGGTCTACACAGTACTGTGGATAGCATTACCTTTATGAAAGCAGTTTCATAATTTGGTTGTATCAATAGCAAAAGATGGAATGGAACAACTACAAATGCCTTTTAGTCTACATCTACATGTACCTGCTATATGCAGAACACCACATGAATTATACTTTCATGAACTAAAATGGAGAACTGAAGTCAATGAATGCTACTGCTGTGAGTGCAGTATAATATTACTTTGCAAACATATTTTAATTCTCAATTGTTTTGTACAACTTGACCATTTTTGATGGAAGAAAAGGGAGAGGGGTGGAAATAAGTGAACTCAACCATTCAGTCTGATTTTTTTTACTGGATTTTGTATTCTCTGCCAAAAAAAAACCCCAAAAAACAATTCTTTACTCTGATGTATTAATGAAAATTGCTTTAGATGGGCAACAAGCTTCCATCACCCCCCACGGTAGTTCAGGTAACAGATTTGTACTCCAAAAATGAAGATCTCTTAAAAAACTTCCAGTAATTTATTAGCTCATTCTCATTACATTAAATAGCATAGGACCATGCTTTGAGACAGGAGGCTACTGGCAAATATCCTAATATGAAGAAAGAAAAATCAGTTCTCCTTAGAGAATTTTACAGATTATAATCGGTCTTCTTACTACACAGATAGAGTTTGGGAGTTCTTTCTTGTGTTTCATATTTGGGAAAGCCAAGACCCAAAAAGATGAAAAACGTCATTGGTTTCAGTCATTAGCAGCAAACGCAAAGTGAGATGCACACAGATTTACATTTTCTTAAAAATAACTGGAATGAAACAAGGAAGGTAAATTCTGTATTTAGGACTTTAAACTTCATGGGTATGTGGGTGGTGTAACACTGATGTTTTGTAAATGCAGAAGTGTTTGGAGGGAGAAAATATTTATCAGCCTACAAGTTATTATGTTCCATGGAAACGCATTTTTCTTTTCCCTTCACTGTTAATGATCCTGATTGGTAACAGATCATTTTGTTTCAGTATTTCACCAGCAAGTTAAGGGATGTTTTTACCTCCTTTCAACATGTTTTTCATCTTTTCAAAGGAGGTCTCTTCATAACATTAACTACTGCCCTGTATCATGTTCCTGTATGTTAAGAGGACAAATTGTTCTCATAAAGTACAAGGTGTCTATTCTGATAAGATCGCACTAACAAATGCCCTGGAGAATGAATTTCCTCCAGGCAACAAAAGTGTGCAAATGCTATGTATCACCCTAAAATATCCGGGTAAATGAAAGAGAATCCAAAACAGCCTAACAATAAAAGCCAAGATACAAAAGCCACCCATGTCTCTGAAGTACTATACTGAAATCCCACAGTGACAATGAAACACCCTCTTACAGCACAGTCTGGTCTCCACTGGCAACTAGAATCCTGTTACCTAGAACATTTCAATGGTCATACACCTGCTACCACAATTCAACTTAAAACCCCAAACACACATTCTCTCCTGTTTTTCTATCTAAAAGATGATTTGCTTCAATAGCACAATTAGGGGAAAGAAAATGTTTTAAAATATGCATTTCCTAGCACATAAACACTTTTCTGCTCCTAAGTACAACTATACATAACACACTCTACTAATCAAAAACTATTTCAGACTCATTCCCTTTTTAAAGTACAAAAGACTGTTTCTAAGAAAGCTTTGTGTAATTCACATGAAACAAAAGCTGAACAAAATGCTGCTGAAACAAAGGCGTCCTTGAATATGCTTTCACTGGAGGAGAGGCAACATAAAAGTTGCCTGAACTGATTATGGAAGTAAGTCTTACACACTTTGCTAGCAGTAAATACATGACTTAATTTCAACCTCAGATATTAACTATCCAGGTAAGATTTTCTAGTTTCCTGAAAATGCAATTTAAAAAAAAATTGCTGTAGGTTATCCTAAAAGCATCCACTACACAAATGCTCCTCAGACTTGAAGTTTTCTCCCCTTTTGAATGAAGAAAAGTCATCTGTGATATTCAAACAAACCTTTTTGTTAGGTTGGATTTTGCTTTGGTTTTAAGTTGCTTAGTGGAAGTCCATGATGCCATTAATAAACCATAAAGAAACTCATTCGTTTATAATCATGTAGTCATGTAGTGCCCTGTTTAGTCTTCCTGAAATATGTGATAACCATATCTCCTATGAGCTACTTCAGAATGATTTAAGGCAGCCCATTCATTCTGGGGTTGAGTAAAACTGACAAGTTGCAGAGAGTGATTATAAAGTCAGACTGTTTCCATCAGGAGCACATTCCCATAACTTGCTGAGTTTAATTCAGGACTAAAACTATTTTCTTTTTAAAGAAAATAGTTTTAGTCAGACACAAAACTAACTGAACACTTCAAAGTCCTTTCTTTGCCTTATACTGGGGATGCTTACAAACTGAAATCCAAGCTGCTGATGCTTTGGTGGTATTTCCAAGCAGTGTGTGCATCTGTGGATCTTGAGGAAACTAACTGCAGTCAGCACTCATCTTCCACAGTGAACGTTGCTAACATTTTGCATTTGCCTGTTACCTCCAGCAGCACATCAGAGATTTCGGCCAAAGCAACATCCCCCAGCAACAGATGAGCACATCAGAGAAACAGTGTCAAAGGTTACTGTACATCAGGTGCCCACTTCCTGGTATTGTCAAGGAAGGTTTGCTAAAACCCTTCTCTGAAACATCACTGAGGAGCCACAGAGTTCTCTCCATGAACAAACAGTGATGCTGTATTTTCAGGAGAGGTCTTCTCCTGGAAAAAGATAAGCTTTTGCTAAGATCTCAGAGTTAAGGGACTAATAACAACAGTGTTTAGAGGCACGACACCATGAACAGGTTACAAATTGAAAACGAGACTGCCACTAACCCTTGCTCCTGAAGTTAGCACACAGTCCTTCTCACTGAGCTCATTGAGCTCCTTCCTCAAAGCCCTCTGCTCTGACAGAACCCACGACTGACCAGCCCATTACCACAAGAACTGTACAAGAAGAAATAAAACACTGTCTCCAACACCCACCAGAAGAGGAGACAGGATGGCTCCTGCAAAGCAGCTCAGT
>VYZT01004818.1:23733-52779 GCA_013400735.1 Pomatostomus ruficeps | reverse complement strand
TCAGAGTGGAATATTAATTACGCTTTTAACTACGAGAGGTAAATAAAATGAGCATCCACTGCCTGCCTAAGGGTAAATTGCAGATTACTGACAATGTGACGTGGCGTACTAAATGTCAGTTTTGTCAAACAAATTTAGAGGAACAGTTAAACTATTAGCTTCCTGTTGTTACGGGGGGGTTTTTTTGCAATGAATGACTGTTGCTAGCAGCAGGGGCACTGTACCATATGGAACACTAACAGAGCTAAATCGAATAAGCGAGATGAATGAGGAGATGGTGCTACAGACGCACTCAATTAGTTTATAACTGTCTATTAACTTCTGTTGGTGGTTTTGAATAAACAATAGATTAACCATTACACCCCTTCTCTTTCTTTATGAACCAGCAGAAAAACAGTGTGATGAGGGCACACAGTGAAGAAGAAACTGGGTAGTTTCTTTCTTTTTATTTTTACCTCCTGCTTCTTAATAACTCAGCTTGTGTGGTATCAGCAGTACCTGCAAGTAACAAATGCACTAGATCCAAGAAGCAAATCAAAATATTTTGGATGTGGTTATGCATGCAAAACAGTTCTTCAAATTATCAGGAGTTAATCTGCCTGACTTTTTTTAGGACCTGGTTTATTAGCAGGGAAATACTAGTATGGCATGTGGACCTAAACCAGTCATTGCCATTTATTTGGCAGTTAAAGGAAAAGTGTTGTGATCAGTGCAGAAATAAAATATTAAGAATGTGTCTGCTAATCTGCCCATAGCCCAAACTACTTTTAGACCTGAACTACTTGTAGCATATAAGAGGTGATGCATTAATGTGCCCCTGACTAGGAAAATTTAAAACGTTTGATTTTGTGTACCAGATTATGTTCTGCTAGAGTCAGTAGCGTTAGATTATTTCCTTCTAGTTTAAATCCCAAATAAATAAACATAATATATTTCTATCCCTGGCTTCCATTTTAAGGTATTGGAGAGAGATGAGAATCTCTAGAGGGTACTGAGCTTACCCCATATATACCGTGATATTTTTGCCTGTTATTTAATTTAAAATTGTTAGTAAAAAACACCTAAAGACCACTCAAGCTATTTCATGTCACACTTTCACATTAGGTGTTCAAACACCTAATTAGTGAAGATTTTACCACTGCTGAACCTGAAATCCAAAATACCAGGCAGAAAAAGCAGGCAAGGTAAGTTAAGAGAGGGGAACTAGATAGAGGAGTTAAAATAATAAATACAGCAAGACATTATTAGCTCCGACTCTGTCAGTGAGAGTGATCAATAACTGCCATAAGCCTGGTCATCATGCGACTGCTTAAAGCTCAGTACTTTTAGACATAATCCTGAATCGAGCTTAAGTTGCAAACTTCTCCTTAAATTCTTATCTAAGTTGAAAATCCCTAAGTTTATTTTGATTTGTTGTCCCAGTGCAGTGCTGAGGGACACTCTGCCCATCTTTTGGATCATCTTAAATGAGGAATTTACAGATACTTGGAGACACTTAAAATTTCATCCTATTTTTAGGCTTCTTGCTGCTTAGCAATTAGTGCTACTTAGTTCATTTTACCAATAGGAGAGGTAGCTGGGAGGTGTTGGGGAGCAGGTGCTGTGCACCCAGAGGAGATCTGGGAACAAAGTACTTGGGGAACACAGGACATTAATTCATAGAAAGCTTGAATCCATTAGATACACTGCACATAAATAAAGTTGTTTGAAAATGCAAAGCCTCCATTTCCTGGACCAACCCTTCATTTAGGTAATAATATTCATCCTGCTGAAACCCTTTCAACTGTCGGCTGAATGCAATAGTCTTCTCCATCTTCTGTGGAAAGACTAACACCACTGTCAGCCTACTGCTAACTTCCTTCCAAGATCCATATTACTGATGAGTGAAGTGGGTTTTGTCTGTCCCCTTACCATACATATTTCACACAGGGTGATGTAAGTTTTAATTAGCCAAACTCCATGAAATATTTAAAACTCCTCAGGTGAAAGGAGTGATATTAGTAAAGTGGAAAAATAGCACAAGAGTCTTACGTTGTGTAGGAACATGAACTTCATAGATCATAGTGGAAAAAAATAAAGAATTGGCAGGGACAAGCTCAGGCTGGGACTGCAGAGGGTGGTAAGTTGTCCTTGTCAGATTCAAGCCACAATATTATTACATTCCTATCTGTAGGCTTTTTGACATGTAAAACATCATTTTCCAAGTTATGCAAACATTTCTGTCTGCTTCTGACAGAGTAAGCCTTTTTTTTTTTTACGTTTTACCTGCAAATTCATAAACTTTACCTAATTTCTCAAATCAGCTGTCGTAGTAGAGGAAATACTGGTTTACTGCCATTTAAAATTCTACCCAAACTTACGTCCAAGTGTCCAATCCAGATGTCTGTGTGTCTTCTTCAGCCTGCCTTTCTGAGTCCGGATATTGGGAAAATTCTTGCTAATCTAGCTTCTTATTGCCATAACTTCTAATATAAATTCAGCTAGAATCTCCCACCTGTAATTCACCTGTGCCAAAATAATACTGCGATGCCACTGCCCGCTCTTACTTAGTTACTGGTATTTACAGTGTTGCAGTGTTTTAGAGGAGGGCACTGTTTAAATAGTGAACATATGTCCCTAATGAATCACACAGATGTCCACTCATCAGTTTTCAAGTTACTTATTTCCTTGCTGATGAAGAAACTATCACAGTACTATTTTTTATCCCGTGTTTGTAAATTTAAAGATTACTAATGACTGTTAAAAATTACCCCCTGATGGAGGGTAATGTCATTCCATGCAGTGACTTGTGTGAAACCACATTACCCTCAGTCGGAGGGTAATTTTTAATTACTATAATGCTCTTGCAAGTACCCATGGTGCAACACGGAGGTCATCGTTTCACGGAGAGGATTCCATTACTTATCTTTCTAAGCAAAGTGACTGAGTTTAATGGATGTACAAGAGATCCTGCTTTTACATTTGGTCTCACAAGTAAAAGTTAGCAAGTGGAAGCTTGTTAACCTCTTGAAAGAGCACTCCTTTCTCCAAGAGCAGGAGTGGAATGCGCTGTTCTGAATTCCTTGTTCACTTAACTGTCAACTGAAATCAGCTTTAAGGAGTCTTGTAATTTCCTTTGAAAGACACTCCTTTTTAACAAGATAGGCTAGGAAATGTCAGTCTAGTCAAAACATTTGTTTGACATCTGATCCTAAGGTACTTAAAATTTGAATCACACAGTATGTTAAAGAGAAATTGCTGTGATCTAGTTTATGGATATGGTATACTTGCCATTGTGCATTCATATTTCTTCAGGTTTGGAAAACAGTCACAAGACTATACATATTTTCAGGTACTTTTGTGTTATTACATGGCCATATATTCTATTATGGCTTATTCACCCCATTTCATTAGAAAATAGACCAACACTTGTGCCAAAACATGAAAACCTGTTCCACAGTAAATACTATACTGTTTTAGAAGCATTCCTACTCACTGCTGGGGTTTTTTTAATGTAAAAAAATATTTGGCACATTCTCTAGGAGGATAAAATATCCACATATTCCCAAATGTTATTGACTGATAGTATTGCCTTGCAATTTCATCTCCTACTAAACTCTCTCTCTCTCTCTCTCTAATTTCTGCTAATGGGGCTCCTACCCAGACCTGTCTCTTGACATAACCTACAGTTTATTACAGGCACTAAGTTACTCCCACTCAAGTATCTTCTCCCAAACCATGAAGAGCTTTAATAGAGAATTCTATGCTGTACTATTCAATAAAATCACAGAAAAGATATTATTAACCATTACATTCTTCAGGGGTGCAGAATCATTTTGGTAGAACTCTTTCAAGTTTTGCTAAGGAGGTATGCTTTGTTTGTTAACAAATTATGATGTAGGTTTTTTGTTGGGTTTTCTTTTTAACAAAGAGTGAGTAGTTTACTTTACAGCTGTCACAGTTTATATCCTTTTTCTGTAAATGATGAGTTGGAGAGTTAATTTTAGCACTAACACATTATAGCTTAGAAACTTCGCCACTGTCTATTATTGCTAAGGAATCGTTTCTTATTTTCAACACAAAAGCCTGTCAGTTCTGTTTCTGGCCTCATGGCCACCTCCCTTCAGACAGGTCTGTGTATCTATAAGTCTCAGTATACTTGCTGTATTACATCACTACTGTAAACTGTAATACTTCAGTATATTTGAAGTACTGAAGTGTGTATTGTGAAAACAGCTATTATTACTCTTAAAATTGCAAATTCTAACTGACGCTTTTAATGATAGAGTAGCATTTTAGTTGTTTGAGGTTGTTGCCTTTTGAAGAACAGCACAGTGCCTAGCAGCTCATTTTTTTACATATTGTATTTTTGTGATAGGTGATTTCATCAGGGGAAGGGCTGTGACTGTTTATTGCTTTGACTCTACTCAAAGGAACTTTACTGTGCAAGCTCTGTTTAGAAGTTTCAGATTATTCCAAGGATAAAAGATATTGTTCTGTCTTTAAAAGTGTATTTTCCCAGAATTTAGAATTAGATTTGAGTACAAGTACAAGGCATTCATTTTCTTCTTTGTGTTTCTGTGACAGAGGTATAGACTGAAATGCAGTACAGTTCCATGCAAAATTTTGACTCCTCAGTCTTTGGATTATCATTCTGCTTGTGGGTGGCAAAGCTCTGAGTGAAAATCCTGTATTATATGCAATCATTAATTAAAATTCTTTTCAAATGTTAAAGTTATTGTGGCTGTAAAACTGATTGTATTTTTCAGATGAAACTGTATTAGAAAGATTTAGAGAAGCTTTCCTTGACACCTTTCTTACATCTTCTAATTAAGAAAGCCTTTGGTGTTAATAGGTTCAAATTTGCCAGAATTAGAAATGAAGGTATCTAAATATTTGAAATATTCTTACCTAAAGCCACCCTGGTAGGCAGCTGTATCAGCTGCTCTTTCTGCCGTGCTATAAAGAGCCCCTAAAGTAGATTAATCAGCCTTCCTTGCCATACAGGCCTCACATTAAAATCTTCTTTATGAGCCAACAAAAAGCCCCAACACACATACCTGCTAAAAGACAAGTAGGGGCTGGACAACTTCATTAGCATTTTATACAGGGGACAGATGACAGTTTCTCCCAGAAGTCACATTCTGCTGTGTGGGATAAAATTGGATTGAGCGTGCAGCTGCATCTTAGGCTGACCAAACAGCGTCAGCCACACAAGGTCTCAGCTGGAGCACTTCCTCCTCTGGTCATGTCTTTGGATTAGCAGCAGTCCATCTGCCACCACGCTTCCACTGCCAATTAAGTGATAGACCCGTGGCATGGGAGAGCACTTGAATGGTTTACAAGCTGCATGCTGCTAGAGACCCACTGTTCAGTGCCTTCCTTCCCGCAGTGAGCACAGAGCACTAGTGCATTAGTGCACTTCCAGAAATGCTCCAGGTGTATCTTCATGTGTCCCACTAGTTATTCTACCTGCCCTAAGAGGATGGCCCAATTTCAGAAACCCCTTAGGAAAAATTATTTCCTTTCCTACGTGACTGAATACTGCCTATTCTGAGCCTTTAGTCAGCAACTTTTGTTGAGACAGATTACTTCTTGTGGAAGCAAAGGAAGATAAGACACCTAAATGACTGATTAAAACTCTGTGCAGCTGGATAGTTTGAACTGCTGAGGTATATTCAATATTACAGAAGTCTTGAAGGAGGGAATTGCTTGAAAAAGTGAAAGGCACATGATAGAGTGTAGGTAGTGCAGAAAAAATTGTGTGCAAGTTTGTGAATGCTCAGTACCAGCACTAAGAAATATGTTTAACGGGCTGCTGCCTGTATTAGGATACAAAGAGGCAAAAATGATCTATTCAAGTGAGGACTGTGGATCAAAAGTCAGCGTGAACAAGGAACTGTGTCTTTCACAGAAGGCAATATACTCAGGAACTGAAGAAGTACCTCCCACTGCAGGACTTATACGGGAGCTAGGTCAGGAAGCTTAACTGTTTACCAGAACATCTGGATTAACGTAATTTTTCATCAGCAAAAAGCCTTTTGCTCTTCTGTATTCCACTACTGGGGACCAGCAAGGCAGTGAATGAGTTGCATTAAGTTAAGCCTGTCAGAACCTTTCCTTTTGGTTCTGCACTACACCACTACCTATATTTAATTACATATTTACATATCAACATGCATGTATGTAATAGATACAATATATACAATACATTTACATATACTTAAATAGAAAATATGCTAAAGATAACTCATTTAAGGGATGTTTCAATAAATTTTAAATGATTTATTTTTACTACATTTTCCATCCTTACACTGATAAGACCAAATCATAGAATGGTTTGAGATGGAAGGGATCGTAAAGATTTCTAGTTCAAAACCCCCAGCCATGGTCAGTTTGTTCAAAGCCCCACCCAGCTTGGCCTCACAAGACCATGCCTGTCTCAAGCTTGCTTCTTTTGATGTATACCCAGCAGACAATCCATTTGCTCTTAAATGCCTTTGTTTCTGTCCAGTGAGAGAGGGATCTGTGTAAAGACCTAAATACCTTAAGGGAAAAACATCTGTATTTAAAACTGTCACAGTTGCTATTGTTTTCTATTAACTTGAGCCCATGCAAGCACAGAACTAACCTGTTAGATGCTGTAGAGATCAGGGATCTGCTTCCTCTACTGGGACTTGCAAGACAAACTTTCTAACCCCATAGTGCAAGTAACAAGATATTTCACACAGAAGACACCGGTTCCATACCCAGATCAGCCTCAGGTAGTGATGCACTGTGGGGCTAGGGATTTTCTCTTTGTGGAAGGAAAAGCTTATGTGGCAGATTGGATTTTAAAGAAAGACATTTGCCTGGCCATGCTTAAGGACTTTGATAATCTCATAGTAAACCTCAAAGACAGAGGTAATGTATCATAACAGATACATCTACCATACATCTCTGTAATTCCTCATGCTCAGAATACCTCAGAAAATATGGTGAAAATTTGGTGTAGGCAAAACCATCCCAAAACAAATCTGCATTAGTTTAACACTGAGTCTTGTCTTGGTTTGTGAAAGCAGAGGGATTCTGGACACCTACAGTGCACACTATGCCTGGGAGTTTGAGGCTCTACTTAAACCTGACAGCTATGGGATAAGAAGGTGTTTTCTTTCATCATTAGCCAGCCTTTTCTAAAATGGTAATTAGTTTCAGGAAGAGAATTTCAAAATCTGTTGTGGATGTGTTCCTGTGAAAAGCTTTCATGTTCTTCTTGTCTGGCACTACACATCACACAACTACCTCCTCCTGAGTAGGTCCCAGTGTTGTCTCTTTAGTTTTTTATTCAGATCATAGGATAATATGATGGGGGCAAAGAGGAGAAAGAAAAGCTGTTGAGACAAAGGGGAAGGATTGCTATGTCAAATTCAAAATACATATTTTACAATATGTTTTAAATAGGGAATTCTTCTACCTTGTGCAGGATTTTTAATACCCATCTACACACTATTATGGAGAAAATGCCTCTCTCTGAGCTCAGTATGATATACGCATCTTCCATTCATCTAAATAGTCTCCTTTAAAATCTTACCTTTTCAAACAAGATCAGGTATGTATGTAAATTTGCATGCAAAAGAACCTGGGTCCTCCTGTTTAAATGTAGATCTGGGGTTGTTTAGCCTGGAGAAAAGGAGGTTCCGGGGAGACCTTGTCACTTGCTGCAGCTCCGTGAAAGGAGGCTGCAGTGGGGAGGAGGTCAGCCTCTTCTCCCAGGCAATCAGCAACAGGACAACAGGAGGCAGCCTCAAGCTGTGCCAGGGAAGGTTCAGGCTGGACATCAGGAAGAATTTCTTCACTGAAAGGGTGGGGGAGCATTGGAATGGGCTGCCCAGGGAAGGGGTGGAGTCACGATCCCTGGAAGTGTTCAAGAAACAACAGGGACAGGACGTGACACTTAGAGCTGTGTTGGAATTGTCAAGGTGGTTGTCAGTCATAGTTTGGGCTTGATGATCTTGGAGGTCTTTTCCAACCTTAATGATTCTGTGATTCTAAATAAAATGTCATATATGCTAACAAAAGAGAAAGTGCAGGTTCTGTGTGAATTTTCATTTACTATTCTTCAAACAAAGTTAGGTAAGAGAATGAAATTTCTTTTTGTGGGGGCGAAAGTATGCTCAGGCAAGAGGAAAGGTCATGTGTGTAATTTTCTTGTGACCATACTTTTCAGAAAAGGATTTCTTCAAAGACTTCAAATACATAATTTCAATAAACTTGAAATACTGTCGTCAAAGCATGTAAAGTAGTGTAATGTCATTTTACATTTATGTACAATTAATGTAGCAGAAATTAATACAAATAAAACATAATGGAAAATGGAACATTTCATTTTCATTAAAATAAGAACACATTATTAATACCATTTTAGAAAATCAAAACATAATTTGTCTTTTTTCATGGAAAAATTTTGCATTCTCATTATGCTGTTCAATGTAAATATAACTAGGCCTGTAATGAAAAAGCTTTATTGATAAAAATATTTACACAAGCTTCACTCCTTAAGTAAGAAAGGTGGTTTTGTACAAGAAAATAATGCTTAAAAAATGAAATCATTAACTAAAAAGAATCTATATCTATCATCATATTTAATTATTTGAGTGTTTGTAATTTTACTAGTATTATTCTGTATTGGGTCTGACTGCATCTTACACGTAGAACTATTCAAGGAAAAGGCACAGCTGAGGATTGTATTCAAATCTGTAATTCTTTAAATCCCCATGGCTTCCTTTTTATGAAAACAGCCCTATTGGCAGAACACTTAATGGGAATTCTAGAATCGTTTGGATCAGAAGGGAACTTTAGAGATCATCTTTTCTAACCTCCTGCTCAAAGCAGACTTAGAAGAAATCAAGGACATTGTTCAGCAGGGTTTTGAGTATTTCCAAAGATTGAGATCGCACCTGTCTGAGCACCTGCTCCACTGTTTGACTACCTCAATGGTGACAAAAACTTCACTAATTGTAGTAAATAGGAATTTCCTGAATTGTAACTTGGGTCTAGTGTGTCTTGTCCTTTCACCTTGTTCCTAGAGTCTAGTTCTTTCTCCTCTATATGGTCCCATTAGATTGTTAAAACAACACTAAAATCCCCTATGAGCTTTCTCTTCTCCAGGCTGAGCAAACACAGCTCTCTCAGTTTCTCCTTGTTCTGGATTTGTCTATTGAGAGAAATCCAGGATGAATTCCTGAATTCCCTGCTCAGTCACATAATATTTAAAAGTCCATTTCCTTTTCTGTCAGAAAGGCAGTGTTGCAGCTGGGTTACTGGGTTCTTCCCTCTGCTTATTAAGGACTTGTCATACTTTGGCCTCCTCCATATTCTAAGTGGCACCCTGATTCTCATCCTGCAAATAGTTCTACATGGCTGCTATAATCACTTAAGTAAATAAGTCTTTAGTGAAATGAACAGATTCATAATCATTTGCCTCGTAATTAATTTGTGGGAAAAAATGAGTTTTAATATTCTATGTGTTTTTCTTATACACCCCTATAATTCAAGAGAACCTATAAGTCAATTAAACATTGTATTCACTATTTTCTTTGCTTATTTGAACATCATAAGAAGCAAACCACAAAATTCATATTACAGAATTGTTAAGTCTTGAAACAAATTGAGAGAATTTGTGGCTTTCCATGTTTCCTTCCTTAGTCCAGCTGAGTAGAATGTGACATTTTATTGCCCAGTTTGTTACTTATGGTATTCAAGATCATGGTCAGGATTAGATAATAGTAAATAATGGGAAGTATTGCTGCTCATATCTCATTACTGTTTTATTCTGCTGGGGAGGCAGAAGGTTGTTGGATTTTATTTTTTTTTTAAGTGTGTGGGTGCATTTTTCTGAAGACCAAGACCAGTGACTAACTTGAGCCAAAAATAGTGCAGCCAGCAGCTTTGCAGACACAGAGTTCTGCCAAAGCTTCTCAAATTCCTTTTCACTGCCATAGCCTGGAGCCTTCCCTGAAGAACCTGTCAATCACGCTAAAATGCACCAAGGTCCTCTTGAGTGGACATGCAGAACTAAACTGTAACCACAAAATTAACTTCCTCTGAGAGCTAAGCCAGAAGTCAGCCCATTTCAGATAAATGTTCCATTAATCTGATGCACCACATAGCTCCATTTTTTGCAGTCGATCAGTCACCAGTGTTCCTCCTCTGCATCAGCCATTGCATCAGCAAATTCTGTCAGTGCAATGCCTCCTTTGACCTGAGGTGTTCTTGGCTTTGATGCTATAACCCTCATTTGCAGAAACTCAGATAACCTGATGTAGGAGTTCATGCAAAGCAGAAACTGAGGAGCAAGTAAGCAGAGTTTTTAATGATGTCACTGTAAGCAAATCTCAAAGCGTGTGCTGTATACTTGAATTCAAGAACAAACACTTAGCAGCAGAAGTAGATGAGCTGTGTATCTGACTGTAGCTGTACCTTACTTTTCCATCATCTTTTCCTTCTCATTTCCCATTCACCTCCATATTCTCTTTCCCTTTTCTCATCCTCACTTTCTCAAGTCATGTCATACTTTCCCTGTGAGCTAACAGTGATACTGGGATCTTTCCAAATAACGTTTCTTTTTTGCTTTGATTGCTTGTGATGCTAATGAACCGATCTACTAGTAAGAAAAAAGTGCAAAAAGCCCACTGAAATTCTTACATGCCATAAGTAAAAAGGCAAGTTAAGAACCACAGAAATCAAACCTGGTTTTGTTTATGGTCATAAAAATCAAAACCATTTCCATTGACCTCCACCTTCATGTAAAAAATTTACATTCTTTTTGCACTCAGTTCTTGTAACTCTGTAGGTTAAAGGAATCCTTCCCCCCAGCCCTTTACTTGTATTCTTTTTTCCTTCTCTCTTTACAGCCAATCCTGCTAGTATTGGAATGTCTCCTTGGTGTGAAAGTGCACCCAAAGTCTCTGTGGCAAAAAAAAATGAAAGCCACAGTGAATAAAAGGAGGGCAAATTAAATCCTATGGTGTCAAGAACACTGTTTCCAAAATACAAGCATCATCACAGCATTTTTTTTAAAATTCGTTCATTTTTCTTTACCAGAGAATGCAAGAGCATGATAAGAATTGAATAAATAATGTTAGCATTTGCTTTGAAGCAAGAAGCTGATAATTAGAACAGGGAGAAGGCACCTAAAAGAAATTATAATAAACCACCTCTTTGTAAATCAGGTTAAAAGGCTTATATACCCTTGGCTGTAATAAAATACTTGTAATCTCTGAATCAGTCTTCCATACTGTTGTACATTTAATTCATTCTGATGTCATTGCAAAATATTTGTTGAACTTCTTAGGACAAAGAATAATTTTATAATCTAATACACATTTGCATATTAAGAGATCAAAAGCAAGGAACAACACAATTCAGTGTTATTCTGCCACCTTTTGCTTTTTTATGATTCTCCTCACAATTACTTTCCCTGTAGTTGTTCTCTAGAAATGCTAGTCCTCGAAGTGGAGACAGCTTGTAAAGTATTTTATTAAGTGTTCACTAGTTCTTGCTGCAAAATGTAGTGCCTTTAAAAATATTTCTCCTGACTTTATTTCCTGTCTGATAGAATATTGACAGAATACAGTTTAATGTTACTGTGAAAGTGCAGTCTTGATCATATTGCATTTCAATGTAAGACATAAATGTTAAATTGAATGACAGAAGTTCAGGTGAGCAGAACTTTACTATTGCTAATGCCATGCTGTTTATATTTCATTTCCTTATTTGACTTCAGTTGCTTCATATTTGTGGCTCAGTCCATTGAGGGAAAATAGAAGAGGTTCTGTGGACAGTGCTGCTGTTTTGATAAGAAATGTAAAATAGACTAAAATACTAATTACTTGTAGTTACAGTTATTTAATAACACCTAAAGAAATTTACCATTTTGATTGAATTGGATTAGATGTTCAGGTTCCGAAAACTTGCTTTCTGCAAGAACTTTTTAACAATAAAGAGTACAAATGAGGCGTTGGAGATTCAAGGTACTCCAAAATAAAGAAAAACTAAATTCTAAAAATAGAAAGTAGCATTTTGAGTTTTCTAATGCAGATTAGAATAATACCCAATGTTACCAAATGTGTACTAGCTCACATGCATGTAATTCTCACAAGGATATGTGATGTGTGGTTTTGTCTCTGCCTTAGAGGACCCATTGTTGAAGACAGGAAAGCAATCACAGTTATTGAGAAGGACGGTTTCGTTGTTCAGGAAAAAATAATTGCAACATCAGTTGGAAAAATGTATAAAAACTCAATAAACAAGTCTGTTGTATTTGCAGGCTTTTTTACCCACTTCCTGTGGAGAGCTTTTATCACATTGTATCTTCATACTGAATGTCACTGAATCAGTTATACTTATTAAATTATTTCAGATTGAAGCATATTCCCCAAAATTAGCTAAGGGTTTTTTGGGCGTATCCTAGGCAGCCAAAATAGATGGGCAAAGTAATTAATATTATTATAATAATAATAATAGTAATAATAATAATAATAATAATGTTGATTAATACTTCTGCTATTGTAAGTAGCCTAAAGAATCAAAAAAGTGAGAAATTTTGAGTGTTAGAAAAGCAAATAATGTATTCAAATCTTGTTTCCTGCATTATCTGTTGAAGAGATTGTTAATATAATAAAAAATGCATCAAATTTTGGACTAAAAGTCTACATCATACCTGTGATAGTGGCCAGTGACAGACCTTTAGATGAATACAGGAACAGAGTGAAGGAAAGGTAATGTATTCACTGTCCTCTACTCATCCCTTAATCAATTTTCCATTTACCAATACTAACTTCTGATATCTCTAGAGCCCTAGTGGTGATACGTTGCAAAATTTTCATAGAATCGTAGAATATCCTGAATTGGAAGGGACTCACAGGGATCATTGAGTCCAGCTCCAGGCTCTGCCCAGGATATGCCAAGAGTCACACCATGTGCCTGAGAGCATTGTCCAAATGCTTCTTGAACTCTGTCAGGCTTGGGGCTGTGATCACTTCCCTGGAGAGCCTGTTCCAGTGCCCAACCACCCTCTGGGTGAAGAATCCTTTCCTAATATCCAACCTAAACCTCCCCTGACCCAACTTCAGGCCATTGCCTCAGGTCCTGGTCACCGCAGAAAGGAGATCAATATCTGCCCCTCCTCTTCCCCTCACAAGTGAGTTGTAATTGCAATGAGGTCTCCCCTCGGTCTCCTCCAGGCTGAACAGACCAAGTGACCTCAGCCATTCCGCATATGGCTTCCCCTCAAGGCCCTTCACCATCTTTGTTGTCCTCCTTTGGACATTCTCTAATAGCTCAATGTCTTTTTTATATTGTGGTGCCCAGAAATGCACACAGGACTTAAGGCAAGGCAGAGCAAAGCATTTTCTGGGTTTTGTGAAAATACTTACTTTTATATTTTAAAAAGTCTATATACTCTCTGCTTCTGGTTCTTTCATTGTTGAGAAATAATAATTCTTCATTAATTTCTTAGTTTTCTCTATGTTTTTTATATATACTTTTATCATATTCTCAGTTCAAATGCCTCCTTTTTAAACTAGGGACTCCTTATCTCTGTAAGGATTACTGCTCTTCTGGTAGGATCTGCTCCTTTGATCTTCCTATCACCTCTCTGTATATGTTCTCTACTTCGAGAAAATCATTTTTGGATAGGCATGTGTCTAAACTGCATGCAGTGTTCAAAATGTGGAAGCTCCATAGATCTATACAATTGCTTAATCACATTTTCCACTTTGTTCTCTATCTCTTACATAGTCATTTCTGACTTCTTTTTGGCTTTTTAACTACATATAGTGCTGAACTTTCTGTCTTCAGAGAATCAGTTGACTATCAGATTTCTTTCTTCTGTAGTTTATGAAGTCATTTAGATGCAATTCTGTGTGTGTCCTGGGGTGACATTATGAAGCCACTTTATTTAAGCTGCCCACCTGCCTGCTTAATGCCCACTGCCGCTGTACCTTTCAGACAGACCCGAGGGGCGGGGCCTGAGCTGGGGTCGGTTTAACCGAACCAGCACGTGCAAGGCAGCAATAAAAGCGGCTCGGCCCGACGGCCAAGGGGGTCAATGGCTCTCGGAGAGGCGGCAGGTGGGCGGCTCTCAACCGAGACTTCGTGAGGGGACGGCTCTCAACTGAGACTTCCTGACAGGCCGGCTCTCCGTCCCGTGCTAGTTTGAAAGAGGTTTTGTTTGTTTTTCCTTTCCCTCTCCCTGGCCTCCCTACCCTCCTTCCCATCTCTCCAGTCCAGGGAGCCTGCGGGGTGGCCCCGGCCAGTCCGAGCTGCGAGGAACGCCACACCCATGAGTGAGGAGGCGGAGTCACCAAGATCCACCAGCTCCGCCCACTGTGCCATCGGCTCCTTGCAGGCACCCTTTTCCCATTTTGTTCTCTTTGTTTCTCCCACTTTCATTTTGTGTTAATAGATAGTTTTTTTCTGTGTTAATAAATAGTCACCTTTTTTTCTCCACTTTCATTTGCTGTTAATTTGTTTCATTGGTGGAGGGAAGAGGGGAAGCCCTTTTCCCTTGGGAGGAGGCGCTGATCCCTGAGTGTTTCCTCCTGAACACCTTTGTCTCCCAAACCAAGACAGTGTATAATTAGGATTATTTTTCCCATATGCACGACTTTATATCTTTCAACACTGAATTTTGTCTTAAGTGAATATCCATTGACTCTACCTCATGAGACAGAAGAAATAACTTTTTAACCCCATTTCTAATTTTTACTGCAATTTAAAAATTGTGTTTTGTTCAAAAATATTCTGGACATCTTCTAGGTCAGTGTGTATATGGTAAATAGTGCAAATCCCAACATGCACTTACATAGGATAGCCTCCAGTAATGTAGCTCTGTTGTGAAAAAATGGCCATTTAACCCTATCCTTGGTATCGTACCTTTCTAACCAGCTGCTAAAGGATTTTGCTAAAAGATCATGCTTATTGTAGTTTAGACTCTTTCAGGGGTTTGGTGAGCACACTCTTAAAAGCTTTTGGAACTACAAGTGCACTGCACCACTGGCTTGCATTCAAGCCCCCAGTCCTTTCTTCATCTGAACCATTTCTGTGAGTTGTCCACAAGCAGGGAAGTGAAATTTGAAACAATAAGTATGTAAGAAGCAGCTATTTTGAGTTATAGTAAGTGCAATAGTTCACTGCATTAATTAAAAGAAAAAATTCAGCCCAATTCCTTTAACAACACAATTACAAATTTCACCTCACTCTGTTTATTAATACCATGGTGATGGTAGTGTGTTGCTGGAGCTGTGGGAAGTGGCAACATCTTGTTTCTCCTTTCTTTACTGGGTAAGAAAGGAGGCATACTGATACAAAAAGGAGAGTAACATTCAGCTTGGAATGGGAAAGCAGAAAATGAGTGGTTTTGTTAGATTCAAATTAATATGCTTTTCTCATTGTTCCTAAATTGAAATGGAAGGCACATTTTTGGCAGGGCCTGAGTTCATTCCAGCCCCAATCATGATTATATTAAAAATACTGGTTTTACTGTTGTTACATTCCTCTAACCATGGTAGTGTCCCATGGTGCCTCATTCTTTGTGCCCAGAGCATTTTAAGCACAAAGAGAAAAGGCAAGCTAGGTCCAAAAGAGTTTGTTGTTTAAGTCAAGACAGGACAGAGAAAACGGATACAGGAAAAGAGATGGAAAATGAAACAGACAAAGGCTGACAACATAGTAGCAAACTAGCAGTTATTGGAGTTGGTTTCTTGGAGGGTTTGAGGGAGAAGTCACAGAGATGGAGGATTTTGAGAAAGGTATTGAGATAGGCTTACACAAGTTTTACAGAGTGAGCCTTTCAACAAGAAGGGACTGTACAGGAGAAGATGCAGAATTTGAGAGTTTCATCTTGGTAGATAAAACGGGGACAGATTTGATGAACTGTTTAGCTTATTACGTTCCTGAAATATTTTATTAATATTTGGAACAGAACAGAGTAGATGGTACACAAAAGCCCACACAGTTTTGCAGGGGAAATCTGTATGTTTGTCTGCTCTGCATTTTACTATGTTTTAACCTTTAGATCAGTTCACTTCTAGCTATTTCTTGTGCCTTAAAATTCCAGCAGTTCCTAGCTAGTCTTGAGTTTTTTTCTGAACATCAGGCTCCTCTTTCCTGAGACTGCTGTAGTACATTCTCTTTCCTCATGTAGTAATGGTAATGCTATTTGTGTTATAAGCTGATCTTTTTGCTTTCCCTACAAAAATAATTTCATCCTGGGTAATCATCATGGGAGCTTCCATCTGTTTTATGTTTTTCCTTTGGTTGCAGATCTCTTTTCCTTTACGAAGGATGAAACATCAGATAGTAGCTATGAAGTGTCTTTTCCGTGAATGAAGATGATCAAATATTTAAACCTTTTTTTCCCCAAAAATTTACTTCAAATCTAAGAGTATGAGTGGTGGTGGTGATGTGAGGTACCATGGTTTTACAAGTTTCTTAAATCTTGTATAGCTAGAGCCTCTTGGGGACTGAGAGATCCAAGGAATGGATGAGATACAGAGACTGCAGCACTGCAACACTTCCAGTGAAATCTAAAGACTGCAGATGCTAAAAATGTTATATTCAGCTGAAGTTTACTTGACTGAGTCCAGTGGGTGTTTTTGTTCACAGTATAGACGTCTGGCTGGTATCGTTCTCTTCCTGTAACAGTTGTTTCAGATTTGAATTTTCCCACAAGACCTATTTCCAGAATTAGATTCAGATTGAGAAATACTGTACAGTTGTTACTGTCTTAAAAAATAAATCTGCTTTAGCTTGATCATGGGACCCAAGGATTGGAAGGGGAGCCATGCATGACTGCCTTCTAAATATACTGCTATGTAAGGGTGAAAGAAGAATAAAAAACAGCCATTTCATGTTACCACTTTGATAAGCCTGTCCTTACAAAGGACTTCCATTAAGTTATTCATGTATTAGGTGATAAGTCTCAGATTCTACTTTGAATAATGTATTACTTATTCATTACAATTAGATATGGAGGACGGGGGAGATTGAAGGTTGCAAAGATCTAAGAGTTTTGTTTTACTTACAGTACTTGAGTGAAATTTAATTGTCTCTGATATGAAACAGATCAGACCATTATCTAATGCTCTCTTCTTCATTTATGCACTGTGGAATAATAAAGAACCAGTTTTGTTATCAAGTCTACAGAGTAAGCAAAGGCTTGGGCAAACATAGGTGACTCCTGAGCTGGGATGAGCAAAGTCATAACCCTGCTCATTGCTGCAAGTGCTGCAGCAGTTGTTTAAGGCTATGTGCTCCATTTGTTTTCAGTCACAGGGAATGGAGTGGGAATCTGTGAGTTTATTGAGGGCCAAATGTGACCCTTCATACTTCCCTGTGCGGTGACCCAATACCATGCCTGCACTTACTATTCCTACTTCTATTATTAGCAAGACTTCATTTCAAAGGCATTTTGAGCTTTAGTCACGAATTAAGATACTGCTATGCTTGGTACTACATTGGTACAGAACACTACTACACCTTCCCAAATGGCTTTTTAGCTAGGTGAAAGATAAGGGACAACAGGCGGATAGGTGGGGAACATGAGGAGACTGAGGCAGTACTGATCAGCATAGGGAGCAGTAATATCGGTACTTTGCAAAGTGTGTCTGCAGGCAGTGGTTTGCAGTGGAAGAATGAGATATCCACTGGGAGGCTTACAGGAAGCCCCTCCTGTGCAGGGAGACAAATGTTTGAAAATCTAGGGAAGGCTGACGTAAAATTGTCTATGATAGGAGCCATCTTTTCATAAAAGTTAACGAAGAGAAAGGCTTTGAAAGCTCAAGTTGGTTATGCCTGATACAGTTGGCCCCTAGAAGTAGAAGGAACATAGATGAGATAATAAGCTCCTGTAACTTCTAGTTGAAGATATGTAAAAGATCCTTCTGACAGATGAATATGAGCTGGCTCGTTATGTTTTCCACAGAGAAAAAGTCATTGAATTAACCAACAGGACAAGTAAAAATCTATGAAGCAGTTATTTTTTTTAAACCCATACCTTGAAGATGCTCTATAGAAGGAATCCAGAAAATTTAAGTTAAGGCTGTGGGCAAGAACTTGGAGAAAGTCTTGGTCTAAGACAGAGTCACAGACCAGGGAAACGAGCTGAATAGTCATGGGATCCGCTGTCATCAGGATCAAAGATGCCTCACAGAGGTTGAAGGACATATCAATAGTTTTGGACATGTTGTTTTGTGATGTAGCAAAGCATAACTCAGGGGGAGACAGTGAGACTTTAGACTGAAACAGACAGATCTGGGAAAAAAAAGGGGTATATGCATCCAAGGCAATTCTATAGTTTAATGATTCACTGTTGTAATATCAGATTTAAAATCTTGTCTCTGACAGACCACTGCTTCTGAGAAGCAACTAACTCATGTGACTAATTCTCCTGAAATCAGGAGTGACAGAAAATAGTCTTTAGGAATGCAAGTCAATTTAAAATGTCTCTTGAGTGTGCAGTGTGTATACAGAGCTCCAGCATACACTATACAGTACTATGTAAACCAGATTGCTGTGTTACACAGTGTCTCAATGAAACCACACCAGACTCTTCTATGCGTGTGAAATGAACATTGGTACTGATTCGTCAGTTTCAGTAGTGAAATCTCTCTTACCATTTTTATTTATATGTTTAGTCAGATGTAGCCTCTGATACTGCAACTCACATCACCTTCATATCTAAGTAGTCCCCTTAAATTCAATGGTGGTCCCCAAGGATTAAGGAGCTGTTGTCCATATGTCAGTGCATTGGCAACTGTCCTTTGATTATCAGACTGAAAGACACAAGAGTAAAATAAATTTAAGGTTCCAGAAATGCAGAAACAAATGTAAATGTTACTTAATAATATGGTTACAAAAGACAGTGCTGATGTAAACAACATGAAGACTAGGTCTGCTTACTGAGAGTGGTTTTTCTCCTTTTTTTCCTCATTCTTTTCTTAAGAAAATTGGCTAAAAAGCGGAAAGAGACATTGAGTAGTACTCGGCAGGAAATGACAGTGATGGTGAATTCAATGGATAAAAGCTACACTGAGCAAGGCACCAACTGTGATGAAGCTTTCTCTTTCATGGACACGCACAATCTAAACGGGAGATGTAAGTTTTTTCTTTTCTTTTCTTTTTTTTTTTTTTTGAAGGTGAAAGAAAGGTGCAAATGGTTTTTAAAATATTCCTCATTACTCAGTCATGGAAAATCCATGGGACCGAGAGTTTCCCACTGTGCAGCACATTACGGTGTCTATTCAAATGAGCAAGACAGTCAGACATCAAGAATAGACTTCTTTAAAAATAATAAGCATAATTGAGCTTTTTTCTGTCCATCCTTTTCTTCTGCAGAAGAGCAGTGACATTACTGAAGCAGTAGTTTTACCTTTCTCCAATCTCCATTATGTTAAAAATTTTATATCCCTCATGCTGTCCCAAGTCCTTCAAATGCTTCCCCTGCTCACTTCTTTTTTGGTAGTGTAAATTTATTTTTGAATGTAATAACTTAATAATGATAATCTGATTGTCTTATTAGTTCCAATTCTAGATGATGCTCTTTTTTTCTTGCTTGTGCAAAGGAAGAACTCAGTGGACTTATCTGTTCTGCAGTTTCATAAGAGATTCTCTAATATCCTGGGTCTTCTTGGATCTACCCTGAAAATAAATAAGATTTGGGATGTAAAATTTCCTGTATTAGAATTTTAGTCAAGATCTCACTCCTGTCAGAGGGTTAGCACTAAGCAAAGACCATGGAAAAAACCAGTAGTTTTTTATAATTGTTTAAAAGAATGACTAGGTTCAAAATGGGTTTTTTTTATTTTGTGGTTCTTAAGGAACCTCAGGGGTTTTTGTATGCCAGTGGTTTTTTAACGTCTTCAGAATTTGTCGAAGATTAAATTTTGTTTCAAGTACTAACAGTATGCAAGGCCCAACTCCTACTCTTTAATAATATGCTTAAGAATTTATCTTTGATGAGCTCAATTGTACAAACACTCTGTGAGGTTTTGTACAGTGAGACTTTTCTCAGCAGCATTAGGCTCAGAATTTGCAATGTTAATTTGCATTTGAGTTACTTTTGGAATCGATTTGAAATAGATCTTTCAAATCAGACTTGCCTTTCTGGTGAGAATATACCCTTGCAGTTAATGAAACTGCTTATTTCTGTGAAGAGATCAAGAGGTTTTACTTCATCTTGCATCATCATGATACAGTTTTCCAGTGGTGCTACTGAATGGTCATAACTACAAATGGAGCTGCAGTGAGTTCCTGGGACTAAATCCTCTTTATGCAAACCACCTCAAATCTATTTGAAATTATTGCTGTAACAAGTTTTTTGTGCCACTTGAGGGCTGGAACCTCTAATTAGACTTTCCAAAAGAAACGTGGTCACCAGAAGGTGCACACTGGCAATCTTCAGGAATAATCTTTGTGTAAGGCCTTGTACTCAAGAGATTTAGAACACTCCTACTTCCTATGAAAGTTCATTATCCTGCCTGCATTCTCTACCTAGCAAGTTTTGTTATCTGCAGCAGCCCTGACCTCAACTAACCTCTGCATCCATACCCAAAAGAAGTATCACTCTGTTCTGGCCATCAAGGAAATGTAACCTCCTCATTCCAGAGACATAATCAAAAGAACATGGTCTCAGATATATTAATTTATATGATAAAGGATAACTGGCTAGCATTATTTAAGTCAGTTTTGAGATATCGTTATCTTAACAAGGGCTAGCAACGGTTTGCCCTAAGATCAACCGAAAAAAGGTGGATGAAAGCCAGCAGGAGTAATCTCACTCCTGATCCAGTAGATCCCATCTTCCTCACACTGTTTTGTTTCACACCTTCCTGTTAGTCTGTTTCCAGGTATCGAGAATGTGCTTGCATTCACTGATCAGACTGAATTTGAGCTGTGTAGACAAGCAACTAAGCCTGAAATTGCAAGGAGCTTTGCTTAAAAGCCTCTAATGACTCTTTGGCTGAACATCCTGTAAAATGTTGTGATTAACTCCCACCTGTTAAATGTATCTGTGTTTACAATGGTAATTTGCATGATATTTGTATACTGGGGACAAACTGAACTTAATTTGTTCCATTGGGCTTTCCCGTTGGTTTTACAAATGGTTCAATGATTAAATAGCAATGTGAGCATTGGTCTGTGTATCAGTCCCTGAAAACCACTGTTAAAGGAAGAGGAATATTCAGGGTCTGTTAGTATCTCTGTGCACATTATCCACCTATCTAAACAAATAGGTTTGTTTACCTAGGAAAAAATAAACTATAGTAGAATATTTGCATACAGTATTTACAGTATTATAAGGAAAACCTATTAATGATCAAAGCTTCTGTCAAAAACACATCTTGTCGTTGTGATGTCTTGTTCCAAGCATCAGTATTCAGTCTAATCTTGTGATTTAAGAAGTGTATTTCCCATCAGCGATCAAAATGGTTTTTTTCCAGTGACACTTCTTTTTAGAGAATTTATCAAATTCAATGAGCTATTTCATTCACTAGACTTGCCTGGTTTTCCCTAGGTCCTGATTCCAGTGCAAGAAACACAACAGGATGAACTCTAAGCCAAGTCAACCCCATATGCTGTGTCCCTCAGCTTTAGTACCTGCGTATCATTTCTCTGTCTCTAACTAGCTTTGTTTCTCTTTGCAGCTGTATCTTCACCATCTTCATTTACAATGAAAACTAACACACTGAGCACAACAGTGCCTAATTCTTATTACCCAGGTAACCAGTTTTTTTCGTGGTTTCCACCCTCTGTAGACCTTTCCATAATAAAAGCATACATACTTATGTTATTATACTTCTTGCCATCAACATTTAATGCATATATAAGAAACATACCGGTTGCTAACAGTAGCTTTCTGAAAGAAAACTCGGGAACATGTATCAATCATTTACTGTTCTCTCTCTTTTTACCTTTTCTGCATTGACCTGCTTATGATGTATGACAGATCCATTTGTGCCAACTGCAATTTTAGGTGAGAACATTTCCCTTTATCGAAGTTTATTGCTGAAATAATTTCGGAAGTTGCAGTTCTTGGGGAGCAGACAATACTATGGAAAATGCTGGAGCTTTATGCTAAAGGGAAGGGTGGTAGACTTGGCTACACTGAGGTGCTAAGGACAGTTATCAGGCTTGATTACTGCTGTCATAGTGCAAATCAGGGGAGAAAAGAGAGAAATAATATTAACAAGTGGATTTGCAAGGAAATGGTTATGCATGTATTTGGAGTGACACAAAAGAATTTGATTATCGCAGCAATTGAAATAGTTTCCCTCTTTTTTTTCTGTTTTATCTCAGAACTGAAGATGTCACTTCTTAAAAAAACTTTTTTTCCTAGTTAAACTATTCAGGATACAGAAAATCAGACAAAATGCAATTTTGGCCGTCTACCATCCTGTCATGTCTTCTGACAATTCTGCAGGGTTTCTGACGTGCTTGTCAAAGTGAAGTTTCAGAGAGGAGATGGTATTTTCAACAGCAAAATGATAACATGACTCTGAGAGTATATACTTTACTATGCATCAGGTGTCATAGGAATGAAATAAAACAGTAGAACTGTAGGTTAAAAACATATAGTTAAAATGTAAAGCATTTCCACTTGGAATTAGGAAATTCTGCTATTGTCCACTGTCAAAAAAAGAGAGGTTTCTGCACAGTGATAAATAGTAAGCATGAGGCGCTATTGCATTTTCAATGCTTAACTCTAACCCCTTCGTGGCTTGTATTCATTTACACCTCTTTCCCATGCTAACTTTAAACTAAATAGGGGCAATTTTTTAATAGTAATTCAAAACATAACAGTGCACTGTAGCAAGAATTCAAACTTCTGTGTTAAGCCTATTTATTTACTCATTTTTCTATTATATTTTCACAACAAATATGTTCCTTTCTCCTCTTTTTTCTTCTAATCACTGTAAAAAATTTAAGACCACTTAACTGATTCCTGCCCTTAAACTGTAAGATAAACAGGCTTACAAAGAAGTAGAATGAAGCATATAAGAAGTAAAAGTTTAGGAAGGTGATCTTGAAAATTTGTTATTGTGAAAGAATATTTAGTGCAGTGCACTTCAGTGTGATAACTTTGAGAAGGAACTTTGCTGGTTTTATACATTATGTAAATCTGGAAGAAGGTAATGGTAGTGACGGTAACAATGTGATAATCTGCATGCAAATGAAATTTGCAGTGCCTTTTAACTGCCTGAGATGTTAGATTTTTTTGGTGTGCTTTAGCATTCATTCAACGCTTCATCCAGTAGATGTTCTTTCTGACCTTGTGGGTGGGCAAGGAGAAAAGTACAATTATCAGGAGAAAAACTTTGAGATTTTCTATCTCTATTATTAAGTTTTAGTTAATGGTTTCTTTAGTTATTTTTGTGATGTTTTTCTGTATAATAACAATGGTCAAATTATTTGTTAGCTTTTTTCCCCCCCAAGAAATTATTTCTAAGCAAGTAATTCAGCTATCAGGCAAACACACACTGGGAAAAATAAATTCTCTGATTTTACTAAGTCTGTAAAACCTTTTAATTAGTTAGGTGTGTATTTTATGGTCTATTACAGCAAACCTGTGCTTACTCATCTCAGAAGATATTTCAGTTATTTCACTGCATAAAATAAATATTTTTGTAACTTTACATGTTAAAAATTTAGTACCATATTATGAACGGTGCTCCATTCAGATTAGATCCTCTCTCCCAATATGTGTTTATGACTGTCTGTACAGGAATAGTGTTGTATCTGAGGTAAATCAAATTAACCATGCTTGAGTTGGTAGAGGAATACAGCTATTAACAAACTATGCAGGGTTTTAATTACAAGTAATACCTGCTCTTGCTGTCTTCCACTGTCCAAAGAAGTTGTGTTGAACTGCAGGGTCAATCCCATAGTTAGAACTAAATTACCTCCTTGGAAAGGCAAAAGTCTGGTGAATGGTTGAGTGCAGTTTTCAAAATCTGCTAGAAAAGCCACAGCACATTACTGTTTCCAAAGTATATTATTTAATAAACGTTGTATAGCTCTACAGGAATGGGTAAGTGTAGAGTAGGACAACTGCAGCTGTAGGAGTATTTAAGATTTAAGCCAGACAAATTTTACATTGCATATGGACACTGCATCTGGAGGAGCTCACCCTTTGAAAAACTCACAGCCTGAATAGCTCATGCTACAGTTCTCAGAGGCAAAGTAAAAAACTATAATATACGTGGCTCCTAATGTACCATATAAACCAAGGATTAAAAACATTTTATTTAAAACAACTTAAAAGCTAAGTCCTGCTGTATTAATGCAGCTCTAAGAGATAAAGATCTGGAGAGAGGAAAATTAGCCTAAAATTGGGGAGCTTGCAGGAAAGAGATTCATAAGTATTAAACTGATGCCTTCATAGTACAAGACTTTGATAACTTTGCCTTCGTCTTAGTTACTAACGGTCTGTGTTGCAAAGAATTTTGCAGCTTGCAAAATCGAAAAAAAATTCCTCAAGTTTTCTAACCTGTTTCTAAAATTGAAATAAGCAACCCAAAATATCATTATCAACTTTCTACACTTTTTTTTGTCTTTTGTGTCTTAGCCACCTTGTAGTTTTCAGGTGCCATTTCAGCAGCAACATACTGTACCTACACTTGTATACCACGCTTCATGCCATGCATCCCAAGGTGCTTTGCAGTACAATTTTATATCACATCAGAAAAAACCTGTAAAGTTTTATGACTTAAAGATGAATCCCTTTCCTCTGCGTTAGACAGATTAGCAGGCTGACAGGTAAAGGAGTGAAATGGCCGTACTCATACCCATACATTTTTCTCTACTGTTTTTGCTTTAGGTGTCAGTGCACAGTTCATAATGACTGCGTGCTTAGTGAGGACCAGATTTCATGGGTCTCTGTGGGAACTGAGAGGACCTCAAACCATCCTTGAAATAGTATTCATGGAGCTTTCTGGCTTTAATGTCAATTTTCCGTAGTACAACTAAGACCAAAATCTCACCTTTAACAAGGTGTGTTAGTATTTTTGGTGTGTCCATGAGAATGTGGGACCTTTGCATACAGAGTATTTGTGGAACTTTCTGCTATAATATATCCAACTTACGAATGTGGAAATATTATTTTAATGCTTCCCTTTCATACGGCTTATTTTACAAAGCAGTACTTTTTGATAAATACCTTATTTTATAAACATTATACAGATTTAGTATCTTTTTTCAGTGTGCAGTCAGTGAGGAATAGCTTGAATAAGTCAAAGCACCATATTAGCAATTTCGGTTAAAATTAAAAAACTCTAAAAATGTAAAATTATTATTTGAGTAAACAGATAAAATATTTATGATGGTTCTTGGACCTTAGAATTTGGGGTGGGTTTTTTTCTCTTGTTAAGTCTGAACAAATTTTTAGAATTCCATCTAAACAGGAAGAAAGTCATATTGCTTCATTAGGTAGAGTGCACTTTGACATCTATTTACTTCTAGGTATACGTTTTGATCTCAGTTCCATCTGTGTAAATTGACTCACAGTATGATACCTTGCTTTTAGTAAATCTAATTTATATTGTGGAACTGAGATCAGAATCTGACTCATTAAAAAAATCATTCTTTAAAGACTAAATTAAAAACATAAAATTACCTGTAACTATTAATGTAGTATTGTTGCTTATGCCCTGTTTCCTTTTTCTCCTCCTCTTTTTTTCTCCTGATATGTATCTTCTTAAAAGTGCCAATCAATGGTAAGTTGCCCATTTGTCCCATGGAAGAGATGTGGAGGGTTGGGAGAAGTATGTGTCTCGTAAAAAATTTAACCAGCCCACGGGGGTCTCCTGTTTGTTGGCTTGCATGTCAGTTGACACATAACATTCCATGCCTAATGTGGTGGCTCATGATACACCGTGGTCCTAAAGCATGTTCAGCAGTCAGTCAAGACATTTTTCCTTACCAGATGATCCTTTGCATTTGTCCTCTTGTAGTTTGTCTCCAAATGTCGTTTTCAGATCTACATTTCCATTGCAGTCCTAGCTTGATGAAACCATAAGCCATTTTGTGCATCTTTTTATTTTGCTCACTCCAAACATTTGCTCTAAATTTGCAGTGTAATATACAGCACTTTAGTAATCTATGAAAAATACAAGTCCAGTTTCATTCCATGGGACTTGTTGAAGTTTCAGAATGAAACTTCCATGCAGTTTAAAACCATATGCCTGTTTTAAAATTTGTTTGCAATCAGCTAGCAATATTTAAAACAATATTAGAGTTTGGACTGCTCTGCAATGCTTCCATTGTAGAACTATGGACTTTGCCTCATTCCAATCAGTCTTGCAATTTCCATGTGTAAACTGCTCCATGGATTTACTGTTCTTCTGGTGTAGCCTTCACAGACAGAACCAATGCTGATGGTGTCAGATTTCTGCCATTCCTGTAGAAATCTCTGTAGTTTCTATTTCTTTTAATAAGTGAAAAGGAGCCAGTGCATGATGAGATACTCTTTTTCTAGATGAAACCCACACGATGGTCAGTGACACAAGCAGCCTGGTCCAGTCCCATACCTATAAGAAGAGAGATCCAGTGGATGTGCCCTACCAGACCGGACAGCTCCACCCAGCCATCCGTGTAGCTGACTTGCTACAGCACATCACCCAGATGAAGTGTGCAGAGGGCTATGGATTTAAAGAGGAGTATGAAGTAAGTGTCAGGTCTAAGGATCTGATTATTATGTCTTCTGCACTGTTGGCTGCATGTGTCTGCTACCTGTACCACAGAACAGGAAAAGTAGTTACTCAGCCAAGGCAGCTACTCTCTGAGGAAGCATACTGAACGGAAAGGATCACCTCTACAATGAGCAAATGTTCTGATTATAACCAGCCAGGATGAGAAGTGAGATACAATCAGATTTCTTGGAAATCTTTGTATAATTCTATTTGCATGAAGCTGTGTATTCAAAGAAACAGGTCCCGATACTTCTCATTTTTAATTTACTGTTGTATAGGGTTTTTTTCAAAGTTCTATGTCACAGATTGTGTAATTACAGTTAACCTGTACCGTGACATTACCTTAGAAATGAAGTTCCACAAGCAGTATTTCTTGGGATAATAGTATCCGTCGTGGAGAGGAAGTGCACAAATCTTCAGAGAGGCCCGCATGGCTATAAAATTTATTCTGTGGTGCCTGAACCATTTCCAGCTTGCTGGAGGCTCTTTCTAATCCATATTATTTTTAATATGAGCTTATAGTCCAGTTTCTTCCTTTATTTTTTTTATTTTATTCAACTTCTCTTTCTTGATTTCATGCTAGACTGACCAGTTCCTCCCTGTCATCATCTGAGTTTTAAATGTCAGCACCACTACATCATGGCGAATACTATAGGAGTGCAGCACTTTGCACTGCAGATCCTGACTTCCTTGTGAGATGAGTCAGTTTGTTAAGTGAAAAAAGCAAAAAACAAACAGAACTTGTTCGCATGCCCAAAATTAAGGGTAGTATTATTCCTCACTTCAAAAACTTAGTTTTGCTAAAGAATCTTTATATACACTACTACACACTACTCCTCATCCAGATCATATATTTGAATGAACAGAAATTTATCAACCTGGGTGCCTTGTCTAATGTGATGGAGGATTTAAGACCCTTTAAAATCTGCTAGGTCAAAGATTTTAACCTTTAGAGGAAAACAGTACATGTCCTTTGTCCACTTTTCTCTGTCATTTAGCTCAGACTTTAAGGAATTTATTTTTGTGAATTATTCTCACATACAGAAACACTAATATGGGTTGATGTCTACAGCAAGTAATTCCTTGCAGATTACAATTCAATGGATTTGGACCCACAAAATCCAGTATCACAAATATATTACTTCACAGGAAAAATACGTAAGATTGATCATAAGGTTTGGACTATAAATTGTCAGAATTGTCAAATAGTATATGGGAATTCATGAGATAATTCTAATTGATCAGGTAGCAAAATGCACAGCATAAGAACTTGTGGGGTCTGATCTGTGGGCAGACTTGAAGCTTTCACTTTAGAAATACCCTGTTAACCTTTAATACTTGATAGGGACTACGATCCAAGACTGTGATTAGATTTTAAAAAAAAATTATTTCCTGCTTTCTGCTCTAGGAAGCAAATGATGATCACCAGCAGCCCAGTCCTCCATTTTCAGGAGCAGTCTACACCTAACAAAGCCTGTGTCTGCCTCTGTGTGTTTTAGTGTCCGTGTGTCCAGCTGAGGAACCTGTCCAAGTTGCACTGCATCTCCAACCCAGTAGACAGTCCTAAATTTCTCTTCCATGAAAACAGAATACGAGAAATCAGAGGAGTGGGTGTAAATGGGTCATACTGTGATGTGACTCTGACATAGCCAGTGAGAAGCAGGATGATAAACATCCAGTTTTAACTCCATCTTCTCAAAGGAGAAACCATTAAAAATCTCTTCTTGTTCTTTTATGTGACGGAAAGAGAGCAAGGAGGACGAATAGCAAAAGTCATTTAAATTGCTTCCACCCTCTAGGGCAAGTAAGAATTTCTCTTTGCACACATGTGTGCACTGCCCTGGAGGCTCAATATACCATGCTTAAGTTTTAAAGGTATGAACTAATGTATTCACTGGTGCAGGTCCTTCAGGATGACGCATACAATTGCTAGTACGTTGCTGAGTTTTTACAAGTGTGCATGTTGCTTGCATTTTACAAGAGATGGTGGGTTTTTTTTGAACTTCACGCTTTGTCATGCCAACTCCATGTTAAAAAAATTCCTTAAATACATAATTGTTTAATCTGGTATTTTTAGTATTAGATTTCCAAAATCTGTGCTTCAGGCCACTTCCAAAGTCACTGATGGCATTTTTTCCCCTGAAATGTAGAAAACAATTCATTCCCAGAAGAACCTAATCACTTGTCAACTTTCATTTGTGTAGCTGACTTAAACAAGTTTGTTCCTGTGAGGTTTTTTATGCTACTGTTATTTAAAAGTGATAGAATTGAAAATTCTCGTGTTCGGAAAACATTTGCTCATCGCCAAAACCTTTTATACCAGCATTAAGCCTGGAGG
>VYZT01004818.1:3441-21020 GCA_013400735.1 Pomatostomus ruficeps | reverse complement strand
TCATTTCAGTTTAGCACTTATAAGTATCTGTTACAGATTCGTAAAAGTATTGAAAAATAGGCTATCTGGCCATGGCCATTGTTCAGCTATACCTTGGGGAATTGTGGTCAAAGGTGATCATAAAAATGGGATAATTTGAAGAGGATTTGGAGGTGAGTGTTGAAAATAATTGGGGGTATGAAAGAAATTCTGTATTAATAGCAGTATATTAATTTAAATGGAACTTCAGAAGATACGCTAACGTAGATATGCTAAGGTAGATGTGGTAATCATCAGTAAAACCCAACTCACTGAAAAAATTCCATTGGCCAGTGGAATATCTGGGGTGAATACAAAATGGTTTTAAGAAACAAAATAGGGGGAAAAAACCTCTCTAAAACCAGTAGAAATACAGATCCTTGTTTGGGGAGACAGAAAGTATTGCAGACAAGCAGGAAATTTTTCATGGAGGACGTTTGCCCCAAAGGTGCCTACTTTGGGTTTTGCTTTCTCCAAACTACTGTTAGATTAATGTCTGACTTTGAAAGAAGTCTGATATAATTTCCATTTTCTGCTGTCATGCAAAGCCATAACAGACTAGAATCCTGTCACTCAAACCCAGTCTCCAGTTGCATCTTTTCTTTCTCTTTGGTTCCAGCTGGAAGACAAATTTGCTGCCACATGACACTTTTAAGCCTTATGCTTCTGGGGCCCTGTTCTGAAATCTTGAAAATAGTAGGAAAATTAAATGTATTTTTATTTTTATGTTAATATATATGTACTGGGCCGAGTTGGCTCTATTTTTTCCTGCCTGTTCCTTGTGACTGCAACTAACCTTTCTCACTTCCAACCTGTACATTTTTATCACACCTTTTTCTCTGATTTTATTTGATATTCTGCAACAGCAGCTGAGACAGTCAGTACCACAATCAGTGCAGGCTCTTTTCTATCCTACAAGACACAAATTACACAGAAAACAGAAAGACTGGAACATTGGGTGAGGATGGGGGCATTAGTCTGCAATGTAAATACAGGAAGGACAGTGTCTGTGTCTTCAAGAATCAGGAGCAGGTAACTGTTTCTCTCTTTCTATTTTTGTAATAAAGAGGAAAACTCATTAGGGATTATAGATGTAACAGAGATAGAGATAGAAGTAAAATAGTGGGAACTTGTCCAGTGAAAATGGCATGGAAAATTGTTAGAGGTATTCACCCATAGAGATCACTGCTATTTTTTTTTTCAAGTTTCATCTGTCTAGATGGAGCTCAGAATAATCATCTGAATGCCCAGTTCAATCATTGATCTTTAATACTGGGAAGTTGCAGTGGTTTGATTAAGCCATATATTACTGGGTAAGTGTTCTCTCATATACAACGAGGGATAACCCCAAAGAATGGGGATGTAGAAGTCCTTTTTATGAGGCAGGTACTCCTCCTTTATCAAAGAACTTTGTTCAGACATAACTGGTTTCTTCACATTGCTGTGGGATCTGCAAAAGCCTTCCAGCAATATCAGGTAATTTGTTCCTGGTTGGGATTATCCCAGACTCTTGGGCACTGGAACATTTGACACTGTGGAGATTATATGTAGGGAGGTCAAAAGAAGTAGTAAAAATGGGCAACTGCCCTACCCACAAAGCACGTTTTGGTTTGTAAATCCTAAGGGTACTCCAGATCAACACCAAATTGTTGAAATAAAGGAATCCCAAACCTGAAACTGGATTCACTGGTGAATAGCCTATGTTAGTAGTGACAACTTCCCAGTACCTGCAATATGTTTAAGTCTTGGAGAAGAATGAGTGACTTTCAGTCAGCAAGAATCAGTTGTCAACAATTTTAACTGTATGGCAGTTTGGGATTTTTTTCAGTTCAGAGGAAGGACACTTAGTTTGCTGAATGTCTGTTGTTATCAGTGAGTTTTATGCAATTCTAAACCTATCCTTTATCACCCTCAATTTCTTTTCCTAACAGATTTCACATGGATTAGAAGTGCTGTCACAGTGCTTAATATCATTCACGTGACACTGTCTTATGTCAGTGTGGTTAACTGCCCAGTGATCAAGATGTCCCATGACTTTCTAAATCACACAGTTTCCTTCTCCCACTCTTCCTAAATGCATTCTCCTCCAATTTAAATAAAAGTGCGTGTATATGCAGAAACAGCTCTCTAATTTGTTTTGTTCAAGCAGGTTTAATTAGAATTTATTCTTATCACAGAAAATAGATTTAGGCAGGTCATGGCTTCATTAGAAAGGCTTGGTGCTTTTATCTGTTTGAACAGGAAAATTGCAGAGGTGTATAGACTAGAACACTTCCAGTATCTCAGTGGGGTGTAGGCAGCTGTTTGCTCATGCTGTGATTCAGGTGTTTTTGGTAGTGATCAGTCTGTGATTTACTTGGGTATGGACCTCTTGTTTTCTTCTTCTCAGTAGCCTAAACAGTCTGAACTGTGTGTGATCTCAAGCAGCAGTGACACCAAACAAGAAGAAAAATGTCTAATTCGGCCAAATGTTTCTATTCATTAAAGTCTACCGAACTCAGTCTTGTATATAAAGTTTAGACCATGTTTTAAGGAAGGTCTGGTAGCTTTAAAGTGCATCTTTCATGACCATTGTATCCCTCTAAGCAGTTAAAACAGAGACTAGTGGTATTGATCCACTCAGAAAAATGTTGGTCCACTCAAAAGTCATGAGATATAGATCCTTAAGCTGATCAATTGGACGGAAAAACAAGTTCAGGTTGTTCTCATGTAGGAACTCTGGCAGCTATTTCAGTCAATCTCTGCTTCGACTGAGTCTGGTAGTCCTGGTTCATGCTGAGGCAAACATATGAATGAGTACAAAATATGTCAGCAAGAAAAAATGTGCTGTAACATGTCATTTGTCATGGTCCTGAGGATGTCCTGGGAGTCTTTTCCATGTTCAGATATTTAGCAGACATTTGTTTCATATCTCAGCATAGCTGGACTGAAAAGCCAAAGCTAATTTAAAGCATGATAAACACCTCTGATATCCTGATCCTTAGTAAGTGAGTCTACATAAGCACTTAAAATGGATAATTTTAACTGTTGCATGCAGTTTGGTGGATGTGCCTCTGGCACTTCATCATCCCATGGTAATAAAGTTTCAGTTTGCTTTAGGAAGTTGTGGGGTTTTTTCTCATCTGGAGTCCAGCCATCACAGCAGTCTTTCAAAATTGGTTTTAATCTTCCTCCCCTTTTTCCTGACCTATGACTCCATCATTAGGATCTCTTAGTCTTTGAAGACATTGCAAAATCTTTCTCAATTTATTCTGGAAAGATTTGTGGGCATGTGCAATGTAAAATTGGAGCAATAAAAGAAATAGTTTCCAAGTTTCAATGATTGTTGTCAAGTTGGTACTACACAGATCTTTGAAAATCCTGTATCTACATCTGGTAAGTCCAAGTAATTAACACAGGGATTATATGATATTCATGGAAAGAATTAACCTTTTCCGTTCTACTGCTTTGTTCTAAAATGATTGGATGTACACAGTGGTCTGTTCTTATTAATAACCAACACTCACACATCGTTCCACTATTTTAGCATTTCAAACCTGTTGAACATTATTCTCCTGCCTGTCAAACATTATTCTCCTGCCTGTCTTGTCTTCATCCACTTTGGCAGCCACAGGTGGAGAAACAGACAAACTGTACTAAGCAGACTTCTCAGTATATTCTATTCTGGTTGTCCATTAGTCAAGTCATTTTTGCTGGCTGATCTTGCTATATGCTTATGCTCTCTCTGTACCTATTGAAATCAGGGTTAATTTCCGATTTAGGCAATCTATGTATTGTTATGGGCTATTCAACACGACAGTAGGAAACATTAAATGAGGCCACTGAACGTCATTGAGTCGTAACGTGAGTTTTCAGAGGGAAATCCACAACAATGGCTTTAATGCTCACAGAAGTAATGTGATAGGTTAAACATTCTAAATGCTGGTGACAGGTATGATTTGAAAGAAAGAAAAGCTTTTGAAACATTGCAGGCTATTTGCTGCATATTTGCACCAGCCTGACTTATTAATTATTCAAATAAGATATTGAATATTTGATCAGAATCTGTAATCCGTTCTTCAGTTAACATATTATTTACTTTTGAAAAGTGCTGATGTACCATACTTTTCCCATTGCACCTGCAAGAATGAATTGGTCCGATTTATGTGCACAGAATAATATATTGTGCTTTAGTGCTCAAGATATTATTCATTACTTCCTACTCATATAAGCCTTCTTACCTTCTTCATATTTTATTAGTGCCCTTTAAAAAGACATAAAAAATCAGTCAGGTAGTTATTCCATGTTAAATTATGCAGATGATGTTAAATGCAATTATAATCTATTCTTTATTAATTATATATATACTCTGTGTTTTCTATAGATTCCATTTATTCACTACAAATAATTTGGCATTTTAGTCCATTGCTGGTCTCATGACCAGAGCATTATTACTCGCTGTTTGTAAAGTGAGAGGAACACTTTTCAAATCAAATTAGCATAATTTAGGTATTGGGGTTTTCATTTAACATCAGTTTATTCACAGCATATGTAAAATACGCAATATTTTCTATAATGCATTCATTTTAAATAAGTTAAAGTAACCATTAAAAAATTTTCAGGAAATTAAAATTTGTATTCCTATGTAGCCCATGGGTCAGTGTATTTTTTAAGAAGTTTTCTAGGTGAAATACAAGACTTCTTCTTACATGTTTCCTGTAGTGCTTTAGTGATTGTCCTGTCAATGGAACAGATGCTCATCATTTTCTAGCAGGAATGATTTTTTTTTGGTTACAACATACTGGTTTGATGGGCCCAAAAGAGTCTGTGGGAAGCGTTAAGTCCACTGAAAATCTGCCAGGTCGTAATTGGGCAGACAAGGGGGCTGGCAAGCTTCTCTTCTCTCTTGCTGGTTTCCTGCCATTGCCTGTGTCTCTGTGTGATAGCTTCTTCTCTGGTTACCCATCACGCTGGATCTCCGTGATGCCCCTGCTTGCGCTGCTGTGGGGCTGACTGTGTTCTGAGCTGCTTGGCTCTGCATCTGTCTGATTAATTAACAGGGACGTCGCCCTGGGTCCACAGCAAGTCATTTCAGAGGTGTAGGGGACACAGCCTGCTAAACAGCTATGGGAACATGTGGGCACCTTGGTCAGGCAGAGATGAGCAGGGTAACCATGGGCAGAAAATCAGCCTCCAGGGCAAAGCTGGTGGGAAGTCTGGAGTACCCATAGGAACAAAGCGGCACAGGAGGTGAGCAGAAGGAAAAGCAGGCTGGCTTTGGGGACTTGTGAAATACTCTCAGTGAGAGTCAGTATTTCAGAAATGACATGGTGGCAGCATCAACCATGTAAAATTATTGGAGTTATTGGGTTTGCAGCTCAGTTCAAGACTGATGAAAATTCATAATATTGACACTTCTTCACAAGACAGAAACAGCAGGTTGGAGTCACTCGATGTAAGTCCATACACAAAAGCTGAAAGGTTTAGGTCTACAGCATGATTTGGAAGTGAAGACAGGGAAGAGCTTAAGCACGTGCTTAAGTTCAGTTAGTTTTAAAGGGATTTAAGGGACTGTTTTGAAGTTCCTTTTAATATACCTTCTTTCCTGTTTTACATTTTACTATTTACATAAATGGAAGCAACACGAGGGACATCAGAGGCATAATAGTTTAGACATGCCCATATAATGGTGAAGAAACTTGAATATCTGTCCACAAAAATGGTGCAGTTTCTTCCCCTTATGATCTTAAAAAGATTCTTGACTGACAGTGCTCTGCTTTGGTCTGTGTTAAAAATAAATGGCATATGTTTCTGTTCAAATCTCCTGAGCTCAGTTATTACTCATCTAGCTTTAAGGTGCTTGCCTATACTATAATAACTGTTCTTAATATATTACAGAAAAGAAATTCTTGTATCTACAAGACAGAGGTCTGGGTCTCCAAGAGACAGGCTAGCTCTGCTCTTACACTGCACACCAAAGGGAATAAAAAGAAGTGAGAACCTTCCTTGATGCACAGGCTGGGGCTGTTCAGAGGCAGACATACCTACGGCTGCCTGTGGCTAACAAAGGGAGCCTGCAGTAAGGGAGGCATAAGCTCTTTTTAGTGAAATTGTAGACTTTTGTTTCTGTCCTACGCATAAAGGGTTCCTTTCTGAATAGAATGCATCCTACTGCTTGCTCAGGGGTGGTGGAAGCTTCCACACACTGCAGTATCAGTTCCTGAAGTAAACATGAAGTTTTAGTTCCTGGTTAGTCTGGAAGAAGACAGCAGGAATACTTTGCCTTTGATGCTTAAATACATGGCTGTATCACAGAGCTTAGAGCTTTGATATGAGATAATATTACCGTTCAGATTGTTTACAGTAAATATCATTACATGAGCAATCTCTGCGCTTTTCCTTGCCGAGAATGCTGGCCAAGCAACAAACTTCCAGTATGACATAACAAATGTTAGAAAGGTAGGTCAGCTCCTGTATCCTCTATTCAGGAAATAACAGTAAAAGCAGCCGCCTCCAACCCCACATGAATAGTTAGGAAAGAACAGAGGAGACTTAAATAGATGGGGAAAAGCTTGTAGTGCAAAGCTCTTTTTAGATTTTTCATGTCCTTCCAAAGTCCTCTGAATCTAAGCGTGACTGTCAAGTTGAGGCACGTGCTTTTTAATCTTGAGAAAGTCTGCATGCAACAGTTCTTCAGTATTTTGTGATCCCAGTATTGTTCTTGCAGGTGCTGTCAACCATTAGTCATTGCCAGAACACTTTAGTGTGTTGTTTGCTTGAAAAGCGTTTCAAAACACTGTCCGCTGCATTAGGCTGTGATATCTGCTAAGATTTTGTTCACTTAGCTTTTATTTTTATCTGCAGCTGTTTCTGTTTGTCATTGGTGTCTCTGGTCAAGCTGGACAAAGAAAACTAAAGTAAAACTACATTTCCAGATTGTAGTTTTGCTCATTCACCCACTCATACTCAACTCCAGCTTTTATGCTCTGTGTAACACTGTTGCACACAGCTTCCCTAAGGCTGGCATAATAAATGATGTAAAGATTATATGAGTAAGGAAATCCTTAAAAGAGACACAGAGCCACTTTATCAGCTCCAATACCAAGTCTCTACTTTCTTTCCAGGACAGTGAAGTATCACTCATTCCTGGCTGCTGTAATACCCCCTTAGGATATTCTGAGCTGTGCCAAAGATCAGTGTTACCTCTGCAACGCTAACAGCAATTATTCATTATTCCTTATAATACAGGGAATCAGGAGCACCTAACAAAGCTATTAAGCAGCAGGTTTAAAATGAACAAAAGGAAATATTTTTCACACAGCACATAATTACATCGTGGAGCTCATTGCCTCAAGATGCTGTGAAGTCAAAATTATAAATGGGTTAAAAAATGGCCTAGACAAATTCATTATTAAACACAATGGCTGTGTGAAGTCTCTGGCTGAGGAAGAGATTGCTCAGGAAAGCCATTGATTGCTAGAAGCTAAAAGTGTATGCTGGGGAAAGATTCACTCCCTATTTGCTCTATTCTTTATACTTTTTTGTAAACATCTGCTACTAGTTCTGTTGTAGAAAAGCTAATCGGTTGTATGGACCTCTGGTTTGACCCAGTATGGCTGTTAACACACATGAAGAGGAAAAAAATAAATCAATGCTCCTGTATATACAGAGGAAACAATGTGATGTGAAATGGTAATCCTTTCTCTTTTTTTCCCATACTGGTAGTCAATGTTATGGAACTAACATCAATTCAGTTTATAGAGAACACAAACTGCTCCTTAAATCAGATAGCATCCTTAGTGTTTTCTAGTTCTTTTATTTTACTAGCTGTTCTCCTGCTCCACTGTCTTACTGGTGGACTGCAGGACTGCTGTGGACTGGGGCTGCAGTTTGGTAAGGCTGTAAAGGGAAAGAGAAGAAACAAAATTCAGTTGTAGAATACTTTTATATAAAATGCATGTAGTTGCTATGCTAAAGCCTAATCCTTGAGCCTTTATTCTGAGCAGTGCTTTATTCTGCAAAGAATCTTTTTTCCATTAACTGGATCCTTTCAAGAGAATTATATTATTTACAGTACACTGAGGTAGTGGAATTAAACCCCTAGTGTGGGCAGTAAACCACTTCTTCTCATGTTTTGGAGAGCAAAAGTGGTGCCGTTATATAAATTTTGAGCTTCCAAACCACACCAAAGCATTTGCTTTGGTTTTGCACTGGGTAAAACATTTAAAATCCAAGCAAATTTGATGTCTTGCTGCTTTCCTAGTAGTTTTTATACACATTTTAGTTTTGCCACTGACTTTTTAATTGTCTCTTCTTTTACAACATCAGCAGCTTGAATTTTAAGTTTTGATGGTTACATTGTGAATCAAGTCTATAGAAGCGACAGTAGCTAGAACATACAAAAGTGTTTGAATACAAGGAAAATCACAAATTGCTCATGCTTTTTATATGTTTAATTGTAGATCTGGTTTGAGATTGACATATTTTCCCTCCATTTGTCGGTTTTTTGCACAGCATTTGTGTTTATTTTACTGGTATTTACTAAGCATATGTATCTCTAGCACACAAAGAAAGATGGAAAAGCCATGCTATGTGCAGGATTTAGGGCTTCTTTAAGGTTTAACTGTTTTGTGGGTTGCTTTTTATTTCTTGTTATTGAGACTGAGTGATTTTTTTTTTTTGATTACATTTTTTTAAAACACTTTAATCCTGCCATTAATGGATATTTGAACATTGCTGAGGAAGAAGGACAGTCTAGTTGGGAAGCAAATGTCTTTAATTTTGACATAACTAGGAGTATGTTTTCTTTTAGCTGATGTGTGCTACGGTGAAATTGCTGTAAATATCTTATAGGGGATCAGGTTGAATTTTTTAAAATAGTCCTTTTCCAAGGGCCAAGAAACTAATGAAATTACTAAGTTTTTGTCTAACTGCACGCTGACACAGAGGTCTGCTTGTACGTCATCAGCATTTACACTCACTCCCCAGTAGTGCTCCCTTTGATACCAAGAACCTTCCCTGCCCCAGAAGGGAAAGGTGAAAACATTCATAGTCCCTTAGCTATTACAGGAGTGTTTAAAGCACAGAGATGGTTTGGAACAGTGGAGGCAAACAATGTGTAAGGTATGCTACACTGTTGCGGTGTGCGCTGGCCAGTTTCAGTCTATCTCATGGCCAGGCTCTGCTATGCCCCCTCGGCCCCCCTTGGTATCGGTTCCCCACCCCATGGAGGGCTCTGTATTGTGTAATCCTATACAAAGCCCGCCAAATTCAAACCTAGCACTCCTCCTCCATTGGATGTTGTACCCTCCTCCTGCCCCCTCGTGTCTGTATTTATGTATCTGTAACACGCTGTGCCAGTGCTTCCCCAGCACAAGCCAGTGCCGAATAAACCATCTGGGAAAGCCACTCCGCCTTGTCTGTCCTTCTTCGGCGTGCTTATACCATCGGTGGACTAGGTGAACCCCTACGGGAACTTCACCAGCCCACTCGTGCCTTGGAGCAGCCCAGACAGCCCCTGAAACCGCGGAGGGATGCTCGGTGCCCCCATGGAACGCATTGCAGCACTACACATTTTGCGTTTTCCTGCTCGTTCCATCCCAGATCTGCCAGCATCTCTCACCCAGGTTTTACCATTGCCACTCCCTTCCCCCGAGCGTGGCATGGACAGTGGGTGGGACTCCTTCTCCTTACCGCCAGGAGCAGCAAGGAGAAAGGTGGAGTACATTCCTTCCACTTGACTTCTTTCAGCTATCAACGCTCTTTTTTTTCCTCCAGAGAAACAGTGGGTAGGATGTGCTGACTGGAGAGGCCAGGGTGTGGATAGAGCTGTTGGAAGGAGTTACAGTAGGACAGTGATTCTGTGTCTCAGGGATTGGGAGAGGAAAAGGTCACCTTTTTATGTGTCTTGCTTCCCCAGAATTGTAGTATAGAAAGTGCCAGAGTCCCTGGAAACCTGAATGACCAATCTGGAAGTGTAGTAGTAACATGATTTTTTTGGTGTTGTGAAATATTTGGATAGTGCTATCCATATGACTGTTTTAATGTGGAGCAGCAGTGTTTAGGAGTGTTCAAGCTTAGTAGTGCAATAATACTGAAAAAAAAGCTAAAAAGATTGCTTTCCTCTCTATTTTCATGGAGAAAAAAGGAAAAAATACTCTATAGAAAGTACTATTTTGATTGTCACTAATACACACCACATTTTTAAAAGCTGAAATTCGTGTGCGTAAAGCAGTGTAGTACTCCATTCACCATACAGTTTCTGCCCACGCCTGGAAAAGTTTCAGCATCTTCTAATGAAAAACAGAAAAATTATCTTGATTTATGCCAGAATTCAGGTTTGATCTGGTATCATATCAAGGGTTTGTATTTTAAGTGATATGACAGGTTTAGTTGCCAGCTATTATGACTACAGTGAAGTTACAGAGAACGATAGCTTCCACATTCAAGTACCTGATACAAAAAAAAAAAAAAAAAAATTGTACTTTTTTGGGGGTACTGTCTCAGATATACTTTTAAATATATTCTTATGGAACTAAGATTCAGGTTGACATAGGGCAAGGTAGGGAGCCAGAATGGGACATATAAGACCTTATGTCTCTCTACAGGTACCTGAAATGAGGTTGCAACCAGGTGGGGGATGGTCTCTTCTCCCAGGTAGCAAGCAACAGGACAAAAGTAAACCAGCAACAAGTTGGTGAGGGGGAGGTTTAGATTGGATATTTATTATTCCACCTAATGTCAGGATTGGAACATTTCAGTGCCAGGTCACTCTTGTCCATCTAGCTCACTCTTCGTCATTTTATCATGTTCTATTTGCAGAATTTGGCTCATAGAGTGTATTAATAAATCCAATAAATATGGACTTTATTGGATTATTTTAAACAACTAGTAATTGCCTTAATGAGAAACAGATGCCTGGAATCTTTGTATTGTCTTCTAAGGGAAATATTTATATAGAGACACAATTTTTTTAAAGTTTTGTTTTATAGAGGGATGCAGAGAAAAAAGGCATCTGCTGCTATTCAACAGAGCTGTTATAATGTTGGCTTGCCTCAATTAATCTAGCTTGAGTGCAGTGTTCTAATGAAAGGAAAAGTAGAATAAAAATTTAGAGCTGCAATGTATATAAATCTTGAAATGTCCACGGATAGCTGATAAATTGCTGTGTTTTGTTCAGTTTATGCAAAAGAGAAAATCAAGAAGCAGATTGCAAAAGCTAAAATTATACATCAAGTCATTAAACCTCAGTCTTCATTACTGAAGAACTGTTTTGATACACAGCAAGATCAGAATCTGAACAAAAGAGTAGCTATGTGACACATTCAGAACAGTGCTGCACACCAGGGAAAAATCCACAGAATAATGTCATAGGCGTGATCTAAGTGCAGAACTATGATTGCTCCTTTTCTGTTCTTAGGGCTCTGAATATAAACAGTATTTTCCACTGTTTTTTGCTTTGTGACTAACCCTTTATTTCTTTGTTAAGTTTCAGATTTCATAATCCATTTCTGTTAACGTAGACTTGCTAACTTTTCAGTTAGCTCCTTTACTTCATAAACAACTCACCTTCACATGCTCACCATATTGTTTGTCCTTTAGGAAAAAAACTGGTCTGTCAAACAATGGCACTTTTCTTCCCTTTTTTTGCTTGCTAGAGTCTGTTTGCTGTGAGTATTACATTTGAGTTGTTAATTTACCAAACTGTGCTGTTACTTGTACACAGCAATTGTAAAACACTACCAAACTAGAGAAGACATCCTTGTTACACATCTGCCCAGTATGTAAGCCACGACACTCAAATTCCCACCTCCACCGTTATTGCTGGAGATTGATTTTTTCTGTTAGTTAGTTCAGTACTTATTTCACTTGCAGAGCATATTCTCTGAATGTAGCTGTGTGAGTGATAAACAAGAAGGAAGAAGAGATATTTGCACTGGGACATTCAGAGTTTGCCATTGTATTGCACAAGGCCAGTACAAGTTCAGAAGACTCTTCAAAGCTCTTTGAGTTTCTCTCTCGGGCATCAGGAATATAATAGCTGATTTCATGGAAAGAGAGGTGGACAATCCGAATGTCCATCAATAATCTCCTGTGGATACATGCTGTAGTGGAACTATCACATATATATTGTATTTTTCTTCTGAGGAAATATTAGTATCACATACCTGATGTTAGATGAATGATGCAGAACTGCTCTTCAAATAAGAGTATCTAGGGACTGCAATCCCTATTGCTCCTCCCTCATTGTTAACTCCCACGGAGTACTTCCACTACACATTACCCATTAGCTGAGCCTGTGTCATTTGAGTAGCCTTGATTCCGTGTGTTAGATGTTTGAATGAAACTGTCTGGTTTTAAGCCTGGTTGATGAATTTCTGCAGGGTTACCTCTCTTGGAATGAGAAAGTGCTGTATGTACATTTCAAACATCAAAATAAGGCAGTTCAGGTTGGTGAGCTGCTGCTCTTCATTAGTGTGCCTAAGCAGACACTGTTTGTTCTAACGAGTAGTCTTGGGACTGTATTGAAGTGCTGCTGTCTGTCAGTGTGCAGTGAGCAAACTAAAAATAATTAGGTTAACAATTGACAGCAACACTTTTCATTATGGTCAATCCCATTACTACCTCTACTATTTTTATGCTGATTATATGCTCTTAAATACTCTGTATTATTCTTTGAGTAGTTGCTCAGAGAGATGGGAAATCATCTAGGACCAACACCATTTTTTTCAAAGTTTTTCGCCACCTTTCCAGTAGGTGTGCAGTTATCCAAAGGGAGGGTGATTGACAGGAAGCAATTACAATGTGAGAGCCTGCAGAGGGATGTCTGGGAAAAGGAAATATAACTTTAAAACCCGGAGCCAGGATTTTTGAATAGTGAAGTAGCAGGAGCTCCAGTTGTTCTGGAAGTTCTCAGTGGCGCTGCTGTGACCCATTACTGCTCTCCCCAAAGCAAGAGTGTAGCAAATGATAAGCTCAGGGACTGGATGCCAGCCAGGAAAAGCAGTAAATAGACATGTAGCTTTTAGATAGGAAATGTTTTTCTTTGGAACAAGGAAAATGCTGAGCTAAACGTCAAGCCCAGAGGAATGACTGATTGACTTCATATACTGCTAGCAAACAGTGTATTTGCAAACAAACAAAGCAGACATCGAGGCACCAAAGCTTCCTGTGAAGATCAAAAAATGTAATGAGCCAGCACAATGAAGTGCTATCCTTTTTTTGAAAGGGCACTGCATGTAGACCTTTATCTGTTTTAGCATACCCTACTGCTCTTACTTCTCTTGAAAAGTTCTATCTTATCCACAGGGAGAAACAACAGTGTGCAAAATATTTGTGTTCCATCTGTGCACACCAGTGTCCCTTGGCTTTCATCTTGTAGTTAAATGTGATGTCAGTGTCGCCCTGTAGCAGAATTAAAATCTTATTATGTGAGCTTTGTTTCTCTCTTATCTTCTATTCAAACTATATTAACTAGAGCAGCCGAGATACACACATGGAAACCCTTGAGGTCCACTTAGTGAGCCAAACCTGAGGGGTGCTTTGTCACTTCTAAAAGGTTAGATCAGCTGTGTGTACATTACAACTTGGATGAAGATAGGGGAGGGATTTGTTCACTTTTCAGAGTCAACATTTGTTTGCTTTTGTTTCATTTTTCTGCTTGCTGTTTTCTGTTGCTTCAGGGAATTTCATTACATTGAAGGTTTTTCCAAATTGTGTGGTTCTAAACCACAACCAGCTTGTCTTTATAGGGGATTTGAAGATCTTATCGGGTTTTCTATGCTTGGGTTAGCTGATAATTTAAAGTCAGGCAGTCCTTGTGAATTCTGAGCTCAGAGTGCTGTCTCCATTACAATGATGTATTCAGATAAAATCAGACTAAATATTACTGGATTAGCTAGAAATGTGTCGGAAGTCACCTTTCTTATCAGTGTATGTGTCCACTAGTTCAATGTTGATCACCTTTCATTAGAAATCCTCTTCAGTAAGCAGAAGTGCACAGATATTAAATAAATAGTCTCTCTTCAAATAATATATTTGCTCAAAAAATAATGTCCCAGGCTTACAGTCTCATTCAAATCATGGAAAAGAAGTATTTTGCCATTAAAAGTATTTCCCATTTCAGAAGGAGTTTCTTGGAATCCTTAAGTCTTGTTTTGTTCATTACAAAGCATATCTAGGCAATGAGTGAAGTAGCTCTCATCAATCACTGTGTGAAACACAAGTGAACAGAACATTTTAATGACTGCAGCACAAAGCTTACCACTTCAGTCAAATGCAGACTTTATCTTCTGGTGACTCATTTTTTTTTGTATTTTCTTCTTCTGCTCCCTCTCCCTCTTTCTCACTCTTTCTCATTTGAATTTCTTTTTTCTTTTCTTCTTTTTGTTTTTCTTTTTTTTTGGTTATATTTTAAACGAATTGCAAACTTTTCTCTTTACCATAGGAAGAACAAATCTGTAGTCCTTGCCTTCTTTTTTCACAGCACATTGTATCTTTACGCTCTACTTCAATAATATTTCATTAGCTCTTTGAAACCATTCCCTGGGGCAAGCTTTTATTATTTGTAAAGTAAATCAAATATCAAAGTGCTAATATTTAGGAGGGAAAATGGGCTAGACTCAGAAAAAATATTTAAATCTTGTATTAGTTTTTTGAATTAAAATTTAAAGTGCACAGAAGTATTCCAAATAATGTTCTCAAAGCTCTAAGGTTTTTAAAAAACAGTTTTTAGAATCCATCTGCCTACTAGCATTTTGAGTACAATAGAGAAAATCTAGGAGTGATGTACCTCTGAGTTCTAAGTAGCATTGTGGAAGGAATGTTTTGCTTGGCAGAAAGGGACTTGAAAAAGAGTTTCCTGAATAAAAATTGAAAATTAAAAACAAGAGGTGAAAAATCTAGTTATAATGGTACCTTGGAGACCTGCAATAGCTCAAATTCAATGTCTCTGCCCTCATACAACGTTTTAAGATATCTCTCCATTTTGACCTCATTCAAACCATGTCATAGTGAAAAGACTGACTATTTTCTCTCTGTCCAAGTCATTTGGGGTATTTACATGTTATCTTTCCGCAGATAGTATACAGAAGTCAATTTAGAATTTACCTCACCTACACATTCAGTGGACTGTATGTGACCTGGAGTCCTGTCCCTTTTGTGTAAATTGTAGAATCCCAGAATGGCTTGGGTTGGAAGGGACTTCAGAGATCATCTTGTTCCTCCCCTCCTGCCATGGACAGGGACATCTCTCCCTAATTGCTCGGAGCCCCATCCAACCTGGCCTTGAATTCTTCAAGGGATGGGACATCCACAACTTCTCTGTTCCAGTGCCTCACCATCCTTGCAGTGAAGAAATACCTGTGTCTTGGTAGGTAGGATTTCTCATTAGGAAACAAACAGCTCTGCACCAATTTTTACTCATGTTTGTACAATTGACATGTGTAATTACATCCTTTGGAACAACATAGGGAGGAAGCAAGGAGATGGCTTAAGTTAATGAATAATGAAGCAGATGGTTTGTTCACAAAAGGATGGATGGTGCCTGTGTGGTGATCAGTGTCTTTCTCTGGTCTCCTATCAAAGCACAGAACTAGTTGGTATTCAGAGTAGTCTGTGTTCATTCACTTTATGTTTACAGACATTACAGTCTTGAGTGTTGCTCAAGTTCACACTTTTCTTGAAAATATACAGATATGATGGTTGTGAACAAAACTTTTAATTACATACCGTGTAAAGAAAAAAAAAAGGGGAGGAGTGGGGAGATAAGAAAATCCCACATGCTGTACATGAAAAGTATTCGTTAAATCCTCCAAAAGCAGGAAATTCATTTTCATGAGAGGAAATAAGCACTGCTTGAGACCAACTTTATTTTCTTTTACACACAAGTTAAAAATAATACATCCTGCCCATTAGTTACAGTACAAGTGTGCATATTGTACCCAGAGGGTCCTTTCTATAAAAAAAGGATCATGAAATCCTATCAACATATTATATTTTTCTGCTGGAGATAAATCAGGAAGATTAATGAGGTTAAGTTATTGCTGTCTAGTATGCCAGGGAATAAGTTTCTAAATTAGAATTTTAATTGTATGTTCTGTTGTGGTCCTCTTACTAAATCACATTTCACCGTATTTCTAAAATCTTTCCTTATATGGAAGTCTTAAAGAATTTTAAAGGAATTAAAGTAATGGAGTTTTTAAAACTTAAGTAGGTAAAATGGAAATGGCTCTGAAAGCCTATCAAAATTAGGTTATCGGTCAAATCTTTAGACCGCTCTGCAGAGTCTATAAAGATTTCTATTCCTGCTGTTGAATATTACAGGTGAGTTTCAGGTGTTATCATCAGTGATAGATACCAAGGTAAGAAGTTACACCAACAGATCTCATAAATAGGTTGGGTTAAAAGTATATGGAAAGTAATTATTTGTTAGTTATTACAGAAGTACTCTGTGACGCTCTTTTTGCAGCATTGTCACAATTTAAGACCAAATTACCATTGGTTATTGGAGACTAAATGTACTAAGCTTCCAAAATATTTCAGTCACCAATGTGTGCAGTTTCACAAATCAGACAACTTCCATTCCACAGGAGAGGACACATTCCAGGAAAGAAGTTGGGTCGGTCTGTGTGGTGGTTCCAGCCATGCCTTGTGTTCTCCTACAGTGTCTCTCAGGTTGCCTCATCCTCTGGGTCCTTTCCCCAAGGAGTTCTAGACACTGTCAGATACAGGACTGGGTAGAAAAAAATACCTTATTCTTGATTACCTTGTTCAAATGCACTTAGCACTAAAAACCAGCCGTCAGCATGGCTGAGACTCATGACCTGCTATTCCTGAAGGTATGCAACACCTTCATAATGTTCACAGTGACTGACAAGTTCCTTTCACTTAAGTTACTTCTCTGTTCTAGTGAGCTACTTTCTTGTCCTATAGTGTTAACTAAATTAAGTGTATACTTCCCAATGCTGTTGTCAAATAGAGCTAACTCATGCTAAGTGCTACATGTGTCATTCATAGTACCATACTGAAGCAGTTCGATCATTTTAATCTGTTTTCCTTGTGCTGCTGTAGGTTGACTAGACTGGCCCGTTGTCCAGGGAGTAGCAAAGCTTGTGACTTTAAAAGTACAAGCATATTAGGAAATGGACTACTTGAAAGCACTGCCTCGGAAAAATGAGCACAGCAATGCAACCATAGAATTAGTACCAGATTTTGTCTTACTATGTGGTTTTAGTCCTTGTTTTGAAATCCGAGTGTTAAGGCATGCTGCAGTTAGTCAGTGAAGGAGGTCACAGCTCCCCTTCCATTTCAGCAGTTAATGTAGGCAGTGAGTATGATGTTTAGTGTCTCAAAAGACCAGAAGGACTTTTGCTTTCCTACTCTTCTTCTCACGTGTAATGCAGACTAACCTAAATGCACCTGAGAAAGAAAAGACTATTTCCTACCTCTGGCTGTTCAAACCTTTGAGTGGATGTTTCTGGGTTTTTTACATCAGTTCAAGGAGGAAGAACCACATAAAGGAGCATCGGAAACAATACCAGAGGGATGCTGTATGTCAGACTATAACTCTGTATCTGCTTTAA
>VYZT01004816.1:0-18822 GCA_013400735.1 Pomatostomus ruficeps | reverse complement strand
AGCCATCTCCAGGAGAGCTGGGCTCCACCACGTATCAGGATGATGGACCCGGTGACTCAGGAACACAAACAGCAGCATCCCACCTTCCTCCTCCTTCCCCCAGCTGTATATGCAGAGCATGATGCCACATGATGTGGGACATGCTGGGGTCAGCTCTCCTGGCTCTGTCCCCTCACAGCTCCTTGTGCCCCAACCCAGCTGTTGGTGGGGAGGTGAGAGAAACGAAAAAGGCCTCGATGCTGCACAAGTGCTTCTCAGCAATAACGGAAACTTCTTTGTTATCAGCACAGATCCGAAATGCAGAACCACAGGAGCCACCAGGGAGAAAATTAACTCTATCCTGGCCAAAATCAACATAGACTGCAATCCCCTGAGTCTTTTACATAGAAGAACTGATGCTTATGCTACTTTTTAGAAACTGAGAGATGACAGAGCATTTGCATCTCTCTCAGATCCCGAGGAACAAGTATCTCTGGATTTCTTTTCTCACCTGTCACAAAAACCCCCAATATCTTTCTTTTTTTCTGATGTCTTTCACATTTACTTCCACTACCTTGTGAAAAACAGCCACAAAACCAGGTGGACTGTCATCTAATACACTACTGAATTAGGAAGACCCTGGCTCAGAGGGAGGTCAGTGTACTACATGAGGTTATAAGAAAGCCTGATATCAGTTCTATTAACATAATAATAATAATAAACCCACACTCAGATTAAAATAATTTGTAATTAGATGTAGCCATGCTAAACACATGAAAAACAATTGAAAAAATGGTGCAGGTAATGTGTTTTAGGATATTGCCAAAGGAGTGAAAGAATATTTCCCCACTGCTTACATTATTTTAAATACAACGTAATTTTTAAGACAAAGGATTGGACAGAAAGAATCTTTGTCTGTAGCCTGTATTTGTATTTTACCTGTATCAAGCAGACTAACACAAAATTGGTTCTTAATTTGAAGATATCCCACCCTTGCATTTGTTGTTTTGTGTTCATTTTGCCAGTGATTAATAACAGCTAAATAAATATAGTAATAAAAACTTCCTGCCTAATACTTAATTTTGAGCTTGTCTCATCGAGTTTCCAGCTATTACTTCTTGTTGTGTATTTCTCTGCTAAATTAGGAGCACTTTTGTATCCATTTGTTCTTCCCATGAAACATTTATATACAAATCAAGTAATTTCTCAGTCTGCTTTACTATAATGAACAATTTGATCTGCAAGTGTCTCATACAGTTTTTTCTCTTCCCCTTTAGTAATTATTATTGCTTTCTTCAGACTCAATAATTTTTAATATCCTTCTTAAAAGTATGAAATGGAAACCATTTCCAGGTTCTAACTTGTGCTCACACATAAAATTACGTTGCTGCTTCCATACATTCTTCTTTCCCTACTCCAAAGGACATGCCACCTTTCTTGTCATTGCTGGGACTGTCACATTGATCCAACTGATTAGGAGGCCTCTAATCTCTTTTTCAAAGTCCCAACTTTTCTTTCCCCCCCTTTTTTTATGTTCTATGTTTCTAGACACATTATTTGATTTCTTCTCGTATTAAAATGCATTTCATTTAAATGAACTGTGTTGTTTAGTATTCCTGATCTCTCTGAAGGACTGCTCCTGCAGTCTAGCAGAACACATCTCCAATACACTTTCAAATGTTAGGAGCAGGAATTTAACATTCACTGCTGAATATGTTAAATAGTGAATGCAGTGCTGACCTCTGCATAGCTTCCCTTTAAGAGTATCTTCCTTCACTAATAACATCTCACAAAATCATATTTTTCAAAATCTTTCAATTATTTCTTACATAATATTTCCTTCATTGAGAATAGGAAGGACATTTTCTACTCCTGTGGCAAGACTGGAGGAGACTGTTTTATCTGTCTCTCTACCTTCCTTTATGGTGTTGCGTGTGATGTTCTTATCCAGACATTTTCATCTAAGGAAATCTCTCCCGAAGTGGGACATGGATGATACTCAGTGTAAGTCTTTCTCTTCTCCCATACACCAGCATGGGCTTGTGACATCTCATTGGGAGTCCAAGGTCCACCTGCCTCCAAGGATAAGGACAAGGCTTCACGGTCTGAGTGGTCCCACTCAGTCCTTTCTTTAGGGGTTAAGCCAGATTCCTAGAAGCTGTCCTTACCTCTTTACCTAGTTGGTGTAGCTGAAGAGGAAAGAATCGGATATGTATGAGAAGACCATATGGCCATCCTGGCCACCAAAGGCAGAATTGTGCTCTGCCTTTCAAGGAGTATGTACACCCTCCCAGGGCAGAGCCACACCACCACTAACGTGGGTCAGTGTGGACTGCCATGAAACCACCACCCAAGGAGCTCTACCACAAAAGAAACATCCACAGACACCGTGCCTGAGGCCTGCTATATCCAACAGCCAAAAAGTGCTGCCTAATCACAGCTGAACAGCTGTGAAAATAAACCTGACCAGTTGGAACTTCATCTGTGGAGAAAATAATCTTAAACTGAGCTCAGGTCTGTCTTTCACTGGGATCTTCCAATAACATCAAGTGCAAACATGTTGAAAGGCTCTCCTTAATTTTCAGAGGCAAATCTGAGTGATCCCATCCAGCCTGTCACCAGCATATGAGAAACACCTGGGACGAGACAGATGCCTTGCCTGCCTGCAGTCTCCTGCTCCCAGATCATTCTCAGAGGGCTGTTAGTGCCAGTGGAAATTAGTGGAGATACAATCACACCCATTCCCTCAATCCTAGATACTGTCAAGCTGTACCTAGGAATCCTCCACCTGAGCTACAAGAACAAACCAAACCCATGTAAATCTACATAACTGCTTTTTAATAGATGGGTATACCCATCAGAGGTAGATTCTAGCAAGTTCCCAGAATAGCCCTATCTCTAGATTTGGGAAACATGCCCAGTGCCCAATCTTTTATGCAGCTTACTTTATTACATATCAGCTATCCAACAAGTCTTGTACAACATGGGGTTAAACGCCATGTTAATGGTATAGTTACACGAACACTTTTCTGGCAGCAAAGCTGGATCAAGAAGTTCCTCTGCTGCTTGGTCCAGCTTTTGCTTGGCATTTCTTTACTGTACCAGTGTCACTCTCTGAGGTGCTGTGCTCTTGGTGAGACTGCTGATGTTACCGGAGTAAAAAACAAACCATTAAAACTTCCTATTATTGTAGTCTCTTCCTCTCCAGGAAGGAAAAAAGGTGTGGGGAGGTCAGACAGAATAGAAACAGAAATCTGTCAAAGCTTTTCCAAGTATTAAAATAGAATAGGGCAGGAAGTTCTTGAACTGACTTTGCCATCCTCACCAAGAACTCATACTTGTGACTGCTCATAAAAAAACGTGTCTCAACAGAAGAAACCCTTCGCCCACCTATGTTAAAGCACTCAGAAGCCCTGCCTGAGTCAGCCTAGAAAACACCACACATTCAAACTGTAACAAAGCTGCAATTTAACATTTAGGGCAATTCAGTTAACAATTATATTTACAGGATGGTAGCATAACTGAATTATTAGGGCAACACTCTGGATGAGAGAAGAGCTCCCGAGTTGTTCCTGCAGACACCACTGGCTCTGCTGACACAAGGCAAGCAGGAACAACAGACTTTGAAACCATCAAGAGTGGTGTGGCTTGGCTTCACTGCACCAGAACTCCCACTTGAGACGTCTCTTTCAGAAGTCAAATGGCCTTAACCCAATTAAAAGTAGGGAAAGTGAACTGAATTAAGAATCCTTGAATTCAGAATAAATCCCCAGGCAGTTTTCATTCTGTTTACACGAAGACAAGGGTAAAGTTGTTGCTAGCTCTTTTCATTCCATGCAGTCTCATCAGAATTCCATGCTTCACTCATCAAGTAAGGTCATAATTTGTGACCCCACTGCTCTGCAACTTGCTGGAAATTTGTGTAACATTCATCCCAAATTAATTCATAGCTGATTTATCCTCATAACAACACTGCCCTTTTTTTTTTTAATGTCTCTTTTCCCACATTGCTCCATGTAGTCTAGGAAATATCTTCTTGCAGTCATGATTTTCCTAGATAAACAAGTCAACCTTTTAAAGTTTTCATTTGAAAAGAAAATGCCTTTCCACATAACTTTTTCCAATAGTCTCTCCTCTCCTGCTATAATTAGAGTTCAGCTTCCTTGGGCCTGAATGATTAGCACTGCACATAGTATCTCAGACATTATTTCACTCTTGCCCTGAAGGAGAAATAAATTTTAAATATTAATTTAGGTTTATGCATTTAATTATCACTTTTATTATGTACAACAAGAAACTTGAAACCTATCAAGATCATTCTTACAACTCATACCTCAGTATTTTGGCATAAATCTGGTAAAATTAAGACTTGATGTTTTCTCTCATGCTATGTTCAGAGGCAACATGATCTGAATTGAAGATGAATGGAAACATTTCTCTCTATATATTGTTATATCAGGATTAAGTAATTCATACAACATACCTTAAATAGTATAATCAACAAAGAAATAATATGCTTTTTAGTCTCAATAATATTTTCTAAACATCCTATTCAACATTATGTGTAGGTTATAAAGATTGTATCTATTTTCCAGAAACTGAAACCTATTCTAAAAACCATAGATGTTATGGAATGGACCCTTAACGTGTACTTAATTTTATTTCTATACTTAATTATTACTTTTCAAAACTTTTACTAGGCTCTCCAATTTCTGGTGCTATTTTTTTCCTTATTAAAGTGATAAAATGAGTCAACTCTTACTACTCTTAAATATTGTTAAGTAGCCCCAGGATGGTACCAACAGTTGTGCAAAGCTTAGTGCCAGAGTGTATTTATTTATCTGCTTGTTTCTTGACTGTTATGAATGTAACCTGCATTTGTTATCTAAGCAACAATCTTATAGACTATTTGCAGTGGAACAGGGCCTTGCTATGAGGAATGATGGTGGTGGTGTGAGTTTGGTGAATTTGCTTATGTTTTGTTGTGGTATTTTTACAGTAAGACCTCTGGCTTCCTATGGGATATGAATGTGTATCTTCACCTCAGGTAGTAACTTGTGAAAAAGCAGGTCCCACCTTAAGAAAGAAAGAAAGTGCTGTTCTGATTTATAACACTATGAACCTAGAATGACTACTGGAAAAGTACATGGAAATAAAAAAGGGACCTACTGGTTTAGAGGAGCATTAATTCCACTCCTTGAATGGTCACCTTTGGAAATGTGAGATGTTGAATCACAAGGCTGCCATTTTAAAGTTGTCAGAGCAACTTATGTCCATGACCTTGATATTTTACAAATATTAGTTGTCAAAGTGCATGTGTGTAAAAATTACTACCCCATCACCACATACATACATGTGGTTATACCTCAAGCAGAGGAAATGGAGGCAGCCTATATACAAGCAAAGTAGGACAAAACTCTTGGAGCCTTGTCTACTGTAGAACCACCTCCTCAGAATGAAATCATCATGTTGCATATACATAAGCAAAATTATAGCATAAGCTACTTTCTTAACTTCAAAGCCTCAGCAATCGTCTGAAGGACTGTTGGGCCTCTTGAATTGCTTGTAGGAACAGATATATTTGGCCATCTAAATCAGGGAAAGAGAAATAAAAGGGTATGTTTTTACAAGCTGTTCTGTGAGCATGTATTTGCACTCAGTTGTCTTACCTAGAGCTCTGAGTACATTCTCTTATACAATATAATTGAGTAAGACTTGGCAATTCAAAAACCTCATAAAATTAATATCACAACTTAAAACCAATTTTTTTTGGTTGCTTGTCCCGTCTTCTTAAACCAGCTCTAGCCTGATAGAAAGGCAGCAAGGATGCTCTTTCATGATCTGTCTACACAAGGTACTAAAATTCAACTCTGTGATCATTCTGAATAAGAAAAACTACAGGTTTTGTTTGTTCATTGGTTTGGTTTTGGTTTCTTTTTTTTTTGGGGGGGGGGGTTGGTCGGGTTTTTTGGGGGGTTTTNTTGTTTGTTTGTTTGTTTGTTTTTGGTTGCTTAGATTTTTTGGGGGAGGGTGGTTTTGTTTTGTTTTGTTTTTATTTTTTTAAATCACAGCATCAAAATGAACCACATAGAATAGCATGGACTCATGCTATTTCTTCATGCCTAATGTTATTTACTAACTTTGTCTTATTTCAATTTGTGCATACTTTGCACGAAACAGAGGTGCAGACAACAGGAGCTCTATATTTGCAGACTTTCTTTTCTACATATTAGATGGTTCTATTTATAGTACAATGAACTACAAAAGGCAATTTATACCACTGTCTTGGTTTGCAGCTGGTTTGAAGCGTTAGGGCCCAATTTTGGTGGCCTTCCAGGCATGGAACTCTCTTACAAGTTGAAGCAAAGTTTGATATGAGAATTGAGATAAAATTATGCCTAGCTTATTACACTTCAAAGAGTGGCACTTCAGCTAAGGGAGCAGTGAAAATATTCCTACTTCAAACACAGTAGTCATCTTCTGTTTAGTGGACCAGAACATTCACATCATTACAAGAAAATTTGAACTACTGTTAGTAAAAAGGAAATAGCACCGTTGTAATCCCAAATATCTTAGGTTTCTAAAATGCTTAGAGAATGTAGCCAGCAGTAGGCAAACACAAATACTATATTTCTTCTAAAAAATGTGTGATTGCCGTATGTGTATGTGTACATAAATGTATTTGAAAGAAACTTTTTGAAAAAACATTAAAAAGTTACACCCCTCCCCTCTTTGTAAGCAGGACAATGATTGTGTAAACTGCTCCCTGTGCCATCAGTAGTGGATGAGGAACAGGAATGCTGCTGACAGCAGCTGCTATTCTTTTGATACACCAGACACATGCCTCACATTCCTGTGGCAGCTGACACCACAATTAGTCCTTGTATGGCCAAAAGGGGGTGGGGAAGGAGGGAGTTCTTCTGGAGAATACTTGGTTTCCATGGATAAGCCTAGTTTCTTCTATGGAAGTACTGTCAGTGGTCGGAATCGTGAAGTCTTTATACCCTAATGCCATTCATATGCATCTTGTGCCTTTTAGTAAAGATTTCTGAGAGGGGAAAACTTAATGAGCTTCAGCCTTGTTTTGTGAAACTTCATGTCAGTAAAAGTGTGTGTGTGGGGGGGTGGTAGCGGGGAAACAAGTTTCTTGGAGTCAAGCTATCTAGTACATGAACAAAATGCCTACTGAAATTTGGGAAAGTTTTGCCTAGTAAGATTTTTTGCTTTATTTTTACACTTTCTTTCTCTGTAAATTATTTCTGACTAAGGATAGTGCAGAAGACTTGAGAGTATATTAAATGCTTGATTTTTGTACAAAGCTATACATGGCAGCAGAATTTCTGGAAATAAACAACAGGTGTCAAAAAACTAAGAGAGCTTGACGTGTATTTTACTCTTAAGAAAACCCAGTCCAGGGGGCACAACACTTTCATAATCTCCAACATCCATAAACAATTTAGGGTTTTTCCTGGTTTCCAGTAAAAAGATTTGAAAATACACCCATAACTAAAGTGTTTTATAGACTTTAAATACGGATATAAACATGTATACATATTTAGACAAATCACACTCTAGTGACTATTAATGTACCTTCAGATATTTCTATTGCATCATGATGAATGGACAATTTGTGCTTAGAGGTCAGCATCTTTTCCATTCACTACAGTTTGAACAGAAATAGGTGATGCAGAGCTGCCAAGACTGATGTTTCCTCTGCAGGCTACACAATTTTTGCCCTTTTCAGAAGCCAAAAGGGAAGGCAGTGAAATCTATTGGTCTGCCTCCAGCTCAGAGTTCAAGATGCATTGGGAGTTTAATGATTTGTGTGCATCATGGAACAGCTTTGTCACTGATACATAAATAAAAGTCATGTTCTTCTTCCCTGACTTAACTCGTAACTTGATTATCCAAATCCAGATTTCCCAGGGGTTTTCATATGACATTCCAAACAAATATTTCACTCCTTCTCCTCTTATGCCTATATTTCTCATACTATCTTATTCAAGACTGACATTTGCTATGAGAACAATCAGAAGGTACCTTTCTGTTCAAGAAAAGAAAGAAACCATTTCAGCAGAATCCTTATTCTTCCTTGCAAACCCAGAAACCTTTTATCGCTAACCCTGTGAATAATCACATGTGGCTCGTAAATAATTTGATTCTCTATTTTTATGTTTCATGTTTTAAAGGCTGGAGGATAAACTAGGACAAAACCAACATTTATTTCCCTTCCTTCTCATTTATGCCCTTCCCACTGACCATGAAATGAGAGAGAACCATGTCTTAAATATAACATGCAGGTTTGATTACTTCCCATTTGAATTCTTACTTGATATGTGATATTTATATCCCCGGCTCACCTTAAGAGAATATGCTTGTCTCTACACTACTCAAATACAGAAATGCCCAGTAAAAATTAGACTTTGCACCCTTTTCCCTCCCCTTTCAATATTAATATATTAAGCAAGTGTTACTATGGAGTCAGTATGACCAAATGGTAGAGCTGCAGGTTACATGGGAGTAATTTGCCATCAGATTGGAGTTGCACTGTGCTGGCAGTGTGCTCCACCACTATTTTCTTTCAGAGACCATTTTCCACTCAGATTTCCTTCTACCTGAGCATCTCAAAGTGTTACGTAGGAATGAAGTCAGTCAGAGCACTCTTCCTCCTTATTTTAAACTTGCTGTTCATTGAAAGAAGGCTTAAAGAGCTGTCTAAGCAAGATGAAAAGGATTTTCAGAAACACTGTACACAGGTGTAAAATAGAGCTGAAGTGACCTGCTCAGCAAACCTGTGGCAGACCTAGAAGTCGCCCCTGCACTCCCCTGCTCCAGCAGTGACTCAGCCTGTATAACCAGGTTTCACAGACTGAACAGAACTGGAATGAATTTTACCTGTGGAAGAAAACACGTTGTGGCTGAAGCCCTGGGAGATGCCCAGAGGCCCCAGGCAGTCTGATCCCAGATCCTCGGGATCAGAGCTCACTAGAGGGAGCACACACATCGCTGCCTCCCGGCACCAGGACGGCGACCTGCTCAAGGAGTCCGCCTCGGATTTTCAAGTCTCCTCAGCTGCTGAAAGCAAAATGAAAATAATAAATCCTAATGAATAGACATAAAAATTACCATTTCAATTTCCTAGGGAGGGTTTTCCTTTAAAGAAATTTTGTTTTAGAACCAAGCCTGATTGTTCTGACGGGAAAAATACAACACTAATAAAAAGATGAACTTGTTAATGAATAAATCCCTTCTCGCTTTCCAGAAACAGAGGTAGTTTTTCCAACCCTTTCCATTTTCAACATTTGCACTGGGATAATAAAATAATCTCATTACCATATGGTCTGAGGGAAAAAAGAGAAACAAGGGAATCTTGACAGGCTGTAAAATGGAGACTTGATTCTCCCCCCATCTTTCACCAGTGTATTTTCCTAATCCTGTATTGCTCAGAGTTTCTGGTGTAAACAATTGCATAGCCAAAAGATTCAATACCATTGCCAGTTTCTGTTGAACAGTGGCAGGTCTTCTGGAAACAACTGCTGCAAGTTCAGGCTGAAGTCATGAAAAGAGGAGATTGTGCTATGGAACAGCCAATCTCTGCTGTTCCTTGTACCCACCTTTCTAAAACAGACCAGTGATGGGTTCTCAGGTGTTTTTTTCAGAGATGTGTGCAAATGTGTTGATTTGTTTAAAACACAAAGAGCTATTGCATTCAACTCAATATTTTTTCTGCTAGGAACTTTGCATAATTACCACATAAGTCACCTCAGCCTGATGGTGATAGCCATTCTCTATGGTCCAAAACAGTCCTTTGAAGGATGAGATGCACATCAATTCCCTCAGACTGCCTATTTGCACATCCACTCTCTCCATTTCCTCTATCAGGCTGCAGATGCTCTGGATAGTTCCTTTGCTTTGCTTGCTGGTGTCTGTACCTGAAACAACTGCTTCATGTCCCGGTCTCTGCTTCTGCTATCTCTCCTACCCTCTTCTCTTCATCCCTTCACACTCTCCCTCTCTTTGCTTTTCCTTTATAAATAGTTTGGCAAGAAAACTGCAAATGTCCTTCTAGGCCCAGCTGCAAGCCCCTTGGTGAAATTGCTCTTGATTCTCCCCTTGCTCTGCATTCTTCACAGGCTGTTTTCCTTTGCTACCTGTTTCACTGGCACAGTGTGTCAGGCACTCCTGCATGAAGGAACTTCTCTCCTAATCCCGATGTGATGTGTATCCCACTCCTAATTCAAAACAGTCAGAAGAGAGGTCTCCTCAGGAGAAAGGCCAAAGTCACACTTATTCAGTCTTGCAAGCAGATACACAGAAAGATTTACTGACCATTTCAGAAATGTCAGGAGGTTAATAGCAATCAGCTCTATTTATGGAGACATGTAAGAAAACAACACATGTAATAGTGTGTGTGTAGTTAGGAAAGACAGGGAGAGAAGAAGAAAAGGCTTTGCAAAGGACTAAAACTTATCCCTTTGTCCTAAAGGGCCACAGAGATATATCAAGGCAGCCACTGCAGCCTGCAAATCCCAGTAACTTGGCAGTGTAAAACTAATGTTGCCAAAGTTACAACCTTTAAAAAGAAGCTACTGTAGCCCTCTCTAGTGGAGTGCACCATTCCAGCCCTGTCAGATTGCTGTAGGTCATGAGCTGAACATATTGAGGGTTTATTTCTCTAATAAAGGGAGTAAGTCACTTTTCCTGCATCTGGATTAAAGTGATCTTTCAGCAGCTGCCAGCAAATCCTCACTTGGTGGTAGTAACTGGGAATCTTTCCCCTCTGCTGCTCATGAGATGTTTTCCAAACAAATGTGGATAACCAATTTTTAAAAATACCAAATAAAGCCTAGCCAGTACAAAGAAGAAAGGCAATGTTTTTCAATACTGATGACAGTTTTCTCTATGTGCATTTTCTCACTCTTTTTTCCCACCAGTCCTCTGACATTTTAAAATTGTCTTTAGTGCCAGACCTTCATTCTAAACAGATCAATCCAAACTGAGCGTGAGGTAAGAATCAATATGGCTTGGGAAGAATTAAACTCATCTTTCTCTTGAGTCTTTGAAGGCTCTTAAAATGCCAAATATTTTTTCCATTAATTGTACCATTGTCAACTTCTTAAGTAGCTGGAAGATGCTTCCTAATTTTTTTAAGCATTGCTCTGAATTAGTAAAAGATTAATCTTTAAACATCATTGGCTGCTAAGGAAGCCTGACAAGCTACCCACACAGATGCGACACAGGTATTTAAAGGACATCTTTATTCAAGGAATCTTCATTCTTCCACTTCTAGTGTTGCACACTGTGAGACCTGACAGATGTGAGATCTTTTTGTGGCAAAGATCTCACTTTAACTATCACTGCAGGGAAAATAAAATGACCTTGTAAATTATGACAAAGTAAATCATTAAAGAGTGAAACAGAATTTCTCAAGTTTCCCTGAAATTCTTTGCCTGCTGCTTTAGCAGTCATACTATTCCTGTCAATTTTGTTAACTCCAGAAATATTTGTTTCAAGCACATCAGCTACTGAGTTGGCTACATTGTTTGCTGAGACACTTTCCTGGTGATTCCCATTCAAAATATGACAGTTAGTTACAAGCCATGGGAAATCAGCATGATTTTGGGAGAGAATTAGATAAGAAAGCCTAAGAAGGCACCACACAATTTAGTTTTCATGAAAAGATGGTCTAAATAGCTATATGGTAGCATTTAAGACTACACTTGAGGAAAGAGAATATAATGGGATACTAGTTTGTCTGTTAGAACCAAATTTTGAATCAAAGCTAACAGTAATTGAATGGGAGAAGCTAAAGGAATAAGTGAAGGTTTTTATTTAAAAAAATAACCAGTGATCAGCCACAATTAAGCCACCACATCCCAAAGATGGAAAGTTTTCCTCCATCATGCAGAATTCCTTCCCCAGCAATGGAATAATTTAATACTTCCACCCTGTGTAAGTAGTTCCAGGCACACCAGGACTATCCAGCCTCATCTCTGCATGTTATTCTAGGGTTCTCCCTTTCTCCAGTAAGAGGTACCTCAGTGAGCAACTGTCACTGCATCAAACCTTTCCAGCAATTCCAATTCAGTCAAAGTGAAAACACACAAGGTGTTTGAAAGGCAAGACCCAGACAGTCACAACTCTTGTGTCGACCCCTCTCCTCACCTGAAGATGGATATTGACCTTCTCATTCCAGCATGACAATAAACCTTTGATAAACACCATAAGCACCACCTTGGTTGAGAGCAAAGTTGGCTCATGTTGGGAGGGAGAGGAAGGAGAAACACCTTAGGAAGTTATTTTACTCTCAACCCATTAGTAAAAGGTCTAGAAAATCTACTGTATGAGCACTATTTGGGCCACTGACATGCCTTTAATTACAGCTCTCATAATTGGAGTTACTGCTTTAATAAAAGGGCAAATGCTTCATCTGGTTTGCTTGAAAAAATGAACGTCCCATTAAAATTTAATCTCTAATAGCAGGCTTTATTTTGATAAGGGCATATTTTTTTTCAGACTGATTTTATGCGGTGCTGATATGTTTTCAGTGAGGGAATGGCTCTTCCCATGGTTAATGTAGATGTGATGGGAACAGAGAAGGTATCACTTCTGGTACCTTCTAAATCTGGATACGGGCAGCTGTACTTTGCTTTCTGGCTCAGTCTCTTTTGCATTCAAGATGGTTATTCTGGTAATGTTTGGACTGTTTTTTCACAGTGTACATTGCTTGGCTAGGGGCTTTGTTAAATTCATAACAAACTAGCACATTCAAGTCACTTCCACAAAATTCTCCTGAGTCAGAGAGAGACGCTGCTTTCACATCCAAACAACTCAAAAAATTTCCAATCTCACTCTACAGATTCTGTCACCTCTTCTGGAGTTTATTTTGCCAAAGACATCAACATTACATTAAAAGAATCAGCAAGGAAAATCTTTTGTCTCATAAATGCGTTCTGGGCTAGCTAAATGCGTATAGGAAGTAGGGGGACGTAGGGTTGGTCAAGAAGTTTACCATAAATAGGCTTCTTCAAAACAAAGCTTTCATAGCCAAGGGACCATATACCCACGCATATTTTTTTACTGAGAGTATATATACCAAATTTTCCAGTCCTAAAGTAAAAACTGATTAAGACAGTAACAATGTAAAAGTGAAAAGGAACTGTAAATTGTGGGAAAAATAACTGAAAGTATTATTGTAATATAATTTTTTGTGGATCCAGCCACATCCTTTTCTCTCTTCAGAATACAACGATCACACAATCTGTTTAAGAATAACTTCAAAGATCTGAAGTTTATCTTTCTCTTTAGCTTTCTCTCAAATAGCCACTCTGAGAGTCTCTATAGCCACCTGTTTCTTTAGCAAAATAGATTAGCCCTGGTTCCAAAGTAAAGCACCATAAGGCTAAAGATCATTCAGCTTCAGTGATCCACCTGGGGTCTTTCCACCTGCCCCAGCCACAGACAAGGAATAACTCCTGGTTACACAATGATCTGAACTACCCCACCAACCATGATTAGTACCGATCGCTGCAAGAGAGGCAGTTTAGAACTACAGAGAAGACAGAAAAACCCTTCTCAAAGTGTAAGCATATCTCATTGAATCCAATGATACACTTAATAGAATACCTGTTCACAAAAATAAGCTCTTGAGAGACTTTTTGGCAAACAGGAGTCTAAAAAAAGACAAAAACCCTGAAAGAATAACAGAGCATAAAGTAAAAAAAAAAAAAAATTGTTAAAGCAACGTTAGCCAAAACCAGTGAATTTTACCTCCTTGAAAATTCAGTTTAACAAACTTTTGTTCAAAGTAAAAAATTCTATGTGCTAGACCAGAAAATGTAAGACATCTAAATAATTTATCATTTATCTGTCAGATTTTAATAGGACACTGGAGACTTTAATGACAAAGTGTGATGCAAACTCAACATTTTTAGGCAAATAAGTGTATAAAGGACTCTGCTGTAATGCATAAAAATGCAAAAAAAGATCCCTTTTCCCATATCTATCAGTGTAGTGTTATGTACTGAAAACCCAAGAGCAGCTGACATCCATGCCTAAGCTAATTTGAATGTACAAAATAAATGTTTTTACTGTTTTGGCCTACCCAGTTCCAACAATTCTGCTTTAGAAGCACCAGTGCTGAGTCCAGTAGCAATCAACAGAGTAGCTTGCAAGAACATACTTGACATAGACCTCTTCACGTTAAACAGCCTTCCACATCTGGCCACTGCACTGACATTGGTCTGTTGTCAATGCAATATTTGGTCACACATTTCCTCTGTGAATCTGGGCAAACTGCTGAGGGTTTTCTGTATGTTCATTTCCCATCTGTGTAATGGTAACAAGAAATTTTTTTCTTAGTAAATGTGTCCTGGGACTATACAAATCAAAGGATGAAGTACTCTAGCAGAAAAGATTGTGCCAGCAAAACAAAGAGAAAGCAAATCTGAAACTAATCACAGATCCATAAATGACTAACTCTTAATATTCAGGCAAGGGCTGGAAGCTATGAGCCGTGCACCACATTTTCTAGTTTGTGCTTTTCTGAGACTAGGGAAATGAATTTCATGGTAGACAGGAGCTTACCCAGACAGCGTAGGCTCCTCAGCCACAGCCCCTTGTGATTCCTAGTAAAAGTGATATTGGTGACAGTCATGAGGGCAGTCAGACACCATCAGGTCACATCAATACTTATATACCAGAAAAGGAATTTTAGGAATTTTTTCTACAGAAAATACCCTACTCATGTGCAGAGCTTGCCCAGGAACATTTTCTTTATTATCTGTCTGTGACAGTAACAGCCACTTTGGAGAATCATAAAACCAGATGACAAATACTGTCCTAGTAGAAATATCTACAGTGAAGGTTACATAAAGGAGATAACTTGGTCCCAACCAGTCTGGCCATTTTCAGAGTGCTGGATTTTGCAGTGCCAGTCTCTTCATCCTAGAGTTCTCTATGACTGACCCTTTCCTCAATTCCATGCACTGCCTCCTTGTTTTCTTCTCCTCTGCTGATGGTGCTTAACTTATCTGTCCTGCAAACACTTGTGCATTTACCCTTCCTCATGCCTCCCACCTCAGCTGTTCCTTGCTGTCATGACTTGTTCTCCATTAATCACCAGAAAATCAGTCCATGAAGGACATCAATTGTGTGTGCAGCTATAGGGTTTTTCCATAAAATATAAAGACTAATTTGACAGGCACACATTTTTACCAATCGTCTTAGTAAATCACTGCCATCCCACTTCCCTCATTTGTCACTCAGCTTTGGCATTTTACTTCGTGAGCTCCACTTGCTGCCATGTCTGCTTAGGCTGTGAGCTTTTCAGAAATAAGAGACTTGTTTTTCTGTACAGCCAGACACTTATTAAGTGTAAAGTTCTCTAAAATAATGAAGATTTTTCTCAAGTCTCCCTTGATACATTGGTGAATTCAAAGTAGTTCCAAATAGACAGGCAGACATTGGTGCTCTCAGCAAGGAGGTCAAGGAGTGAAAAGGCCTTAACTAGTAGCTATTTTGATGCATTTGAGAACAGTCAGCATGAAATTGGTTCTGTTCTCTTTTAAAGGATTTTTTAAAAAAAGCACCTAACAGCAGCCAAACTCTGCTCCCACAAAAGTCAAAAGCTTTGCCATTGATATAAAACTGCACAAATGTCAAGTCCTTTCCAAAGTTCTCTCCTACACTTGGTTCATACTCAATCCATGTGTATATATATCTTAATGATTGCACTTCAGCTAGCATTACTAATAAAAACAAAATAAAGCCACAGAATAAGCCAATATTTTTCACCTAATTTTTATGATATTTATTTGCCATGCAGTCCTGTAAGTGTTGCAGTATTTCCCAGTGCAAAATAATAAAAAAATAAACATAAATGAAACATTAAAAGATAAAATAAATACAAAAAGAAAAAATGTATTTTTAACTACTGAAATGCCTTAATGTACAGGCATTGGCATTGCAGTAGTGATGCATCAGCTAATTAAACTCACCTTGCCCTTGGCTGTGCAGCCCCTCTCCCTGGCATTCCAGGGACCACGGAGGTGTGTGTCACAAGGTGGTCCCATGTCCAAACCCACTCAGTGCGAGAAAACGAATGGGTGTGGACTCAGCACCTGCACATGTTGTGGAGTCAGCAGGAAAACAAGGTCTTAGCCCCACACATTCTCTGTGTTTAACAAAATTGCAGTTGTTGCATTTGCAGAGCAGGCAGGTATTGCATTAACGCTGTGCAGAAAGTACCCCAGGGAAGTGGAGGCAACAACAGCACAGACTGCTGACTTGGGATGTAACCTCCTGGTCCTTTCTTTTCAGGATTACTTTTGCTCTCAGGTTGCTCTAATTTCTGAAGTGAAGCATCATTTGCAGTGCAGAGTGCTTCAGATCCATTACTCTGTTTTGGGCAACAAGTAAATAAGTGGGCCCTCCCAAGCCAAGCTGTTATACCTCCAAATACAGGGAAGAAATTTTTCCTGGGCCAATACACTGCTTACATGGCACTACTGCATATTGAAATATGGACACTCAAGGGAAAAGGGTGAGAGACCTTTGGATAGCAGAGTTTAAAACAAGGTGGGGGAGGTGGGAGGAGAACACTCATTCCCAGTGGTACTGGTATCCTGTAGTCAAATGTGTCTTACGAAATTGAAAAGGTCTGCCTTTCCAGGAGCATCTCATATTGCAGGCCACTTTAAAAGATCCCTCAAGCTAGATACCCAAATGTTTTTGAAAATATGAAGTCTCAGCAGAAGACTCAGAAAGTGGCAGGCAAGGTGCAGGTACCCTGGCAATTGACAGGTAGGTAGAAAACACAGGGCAGACATTTTCTTACCATAAAATGCACTGAAAACCAATAACAAAACATCCCCCTCAAATGTCAGCTCTGCAGGACAGCGTTGTTCTTTGCTTTCCAGCAAGTGCCGAAGCAGCATTTAAAAAGGTACTTTGTGATTATTTTCCCTTTCCTTAGCCTAAGCTTTCAGGCAGCTGTGATCTAACACTGTTTTCTGCGTCCTGTGAAGAGGCAGACACCAGCCTTTGACAGTACCTGCTGGGAGAACATGACATACTCTCCAGTAATCTTTTCTAACAGGGAGAAAATGACCTTTTGTGTAAAAGGCTTTCCCAGACTTATGCCTCAGTTTACCCAGTAGGACAAAAATGATATTCAGAAGAAATCTAAAAACAGTTCAAACTAGGAAAGGACACCAGCTTAGATCCTTGCCCGCTCAGCAAGAGCCACAGCAGGAAGGCTATGGAAGCTTTTGGTGAAGGCTCAGTGGGATATTTCAACTGTAACCTGTTAAATTTCTTAGTGCAAGTAAGTGCAATAGTGCAAAGTCACAGGGTCCAGCACTCTTGTCAGCTTGCAACATCAACTTTCCAACTATTTTTAAGACATGAGTGAAGATATTCTGTCAAGAATTACCTGCAGTTTCAGGGACTGGGTTTGAATGAAAAGAGTTCACTATAAAACACCTGCCCCAGCCTCATCCAGAAACAGACAAAAATTACACTGACCTTTCTGCTGCTTAATCAGATCATTTTTATTGCATGCAGGCATCAATCAAGAACTGGGATTTTATGAAAAGCTGAAATACTCAAGCAAGGCTTGAGTATGATCAAGTTGCAGTATGTAATAATCATTTTTCAAGACCTTTGTTTTTCTGGTGAAGCAAGTGCTGAGGTGGGAGGAGGTTGCCCGTCTACTCCCCCAGTGACAGAATGGCACAGTAATGCTCTCCTCTTTGGCAGAGCTGGCAGCATTTGCTAAGCAGCAGGATTTGCTAGTGCAGGTCCAGGTGCTGCTAGCCCTGCAGGTAAGCTGCTCCCTGCCCCTTCCACTCACTCCCTATGCCTTGTTTCCACTCTCTCCCTTACCCCCTACTGGCTGCCCTTCATGCTCTGCTCCTCCTTCCTCTGCTAGCCAATATGGCCAGTTATTTCTCTCATCCATTCATCCTCTTGTTTTTTTCTTTCAGAAATATCCGTTAAAACTAAGAAAAAATTTGCAAAATAATTATATTTCAGGCCTGCTCAATGCTTAATTTAAAATATCTCTCTATTCTTCTCAATTAGATGTCCAAAACCCTTCTCAGTCTCTGGACTCCCCTGTCCCCAGCATAGCCCACAGTCTCCAGGCTTACAGAAGACATTGCTTTTAAATAAGTTTTTTTACATGATTTCTAAGCTAGACAAAAGTGAGCCATCCTGCCTTGACCCACAGCTCTACTGGGTCAATGGGCCCCTGGGCTCAGTAATAGGTTCATCTTTAGATCTTTCCTCATCTTTTCACTCCTTTTGTCCTGGTCTTCCTACTATTTAATTTCAACTCAAGTCAGACTTACTTTTCAGAATATCATTAATTTTCATTGTAACATGGTATTTTTCACTTTCAAAAGCATCTCTGAGCAATCAGAAGAACCACAGACCATGACAGTCTGTGAAAATGATACTGGCTGTGGAGTACAGCACTTCACAGCCTACAGCCACATGTGGCTGTGCGTGGGGAGAAAAATGGGAACAAAGGGACAATGGCCTTGAACATGTAATTGCCTGAAGTTTAATGGGGCATTGAGTTAAAAGACACTTCAGTTTTTACTTTTTTTTTTTCTCTTTATTATAATGTCCCTTAATTGCTTCACTTCCCGAAAGTCTTAAGACAGATTGGTGTCCCAGGGAAACACGCCAGTGAAGGGAAGACAAAGGCTTTGCTAGCTAAAACCGGAATGCTTTCCTTCAGATCCCCAAAAGCTGTTCCTGCTCTGCTGAGAAAGAAGTAGACAAAGAAAGTTTCCTAGCTGTCCTTACTAGTGAAGTAGAAATCAAAAGGAAATT
>VYZT01004813.1:0-17142 GCA_013400735.1 Pomatostomus ruficeps | reverse complement strand
AAAGACCATCTTGTTCCAGCCCCTTCCATGGACTCAGATCCACGGGTTTGACTCTGGAGCTCACGTTTGGAATGTGCAGCTCCATGGGCGGCTCTTGCTGTGTTGGTTCCGTGCATTGGGGGTGAAAGCAGAGTGTGTGAGGCTGCCAGAGCCCCAGGAGGATTTGGACACCGCTTCCAGGGGTGCTCAGGAGGATTTTTGGGGTGCCTGTGCAGGGCCAGGAGCGGGACTGGGTGATCCTGAGGGTCCTTTCCAGCCCAGGACATTCCATGGTTCCATAAGGAAGGTACCAATACCCCCGAGGGCACGGGGTGAGAATGAGATGATCTTTAAGGTCCCTTCCAACCCAAACCATCCTGTGACCCTCTGACTTCTCCTCCAGGGTGAGCAGTGACCCACCCTGGCCCAGCGCTGCTCTGAGCTGAGGCTGTGACAGCCCTGGGGCCCTGCAGGTCACCTTCCTCCTCCCAGACGTCACTTTTCTGTGTCTTATCACAGCAGAGAGGCAAGAACCCACCTGGGACCTGACCCTCACACTCCTCCTGGCCTCAAAAAGGGATGAACACTTCTCCTGAGCCCCATTCCTTATGTCACCTCACAAAGGATTCCATTTCAGCCCAGCCTGCACAGAAAAAGAACTTTACAGACTCTGCACCTGAATCAGATCACGGTGACCATATCTCACAGGGATTTGGGGTGAAAAAACCAACATAAAATCAAAGTTCAAAGCCCAAAACTGCTGAGTGCTGTTCCATTTTAGAGGGTCACACAAGGGAGCACTGCAGACAATATTAAGGAATTTCAGGTCCCAGGATCAGGATTTGTGGGAGGGGGATGTGATCCCGAGCGTCTCTCTCTGAGGATTATATTCACATCGGAACATTTGTAGGTCCAGATCTCTCTGGGAATTAGCAGAGCAGCAGCAGCTTCCCCCAGGGTTACAGGAGGTGACACAAATCCCTGGGTGGAGCTGGATTTGGAGCGCTGGCCCCGTTAATCCCAGGGATTTTCACAGACAACCCCAGCGCAAGCACCGTGCTCATCCCAGGAGCAGAGCCGTGTACCGCAGGTGGATCCACGGGGAACGGGAAAGAACACGGAGAAGAGAATCCAGGAATCTTCCTCATTTCATTCCAGCTTGTGGAAAATGTCATCTGTAGCTGGGTCAACACGATTTATAATTTTGAGGGAATACAAAGGTGCTTTTTTCTGCTTTGAATGAAGCTCTGAACCCTTGCATTTGTTATGAGTTATTTGAGCACATTCTCCAAATATTCCTGCAGGTAAATCCATGAAGTCTAGGGAGCTGTATCCCTATAAATAGATGGGATATTGGGAAGAAATCCTTCCCTGTGAGGGTGGGGAGGCCCTGGCACAGGGTGCCCAGAGAAGCTGTGGCTGCCCCTGGATCCCTGGCAGTGCCCAAGGCCAGGCTGGACAGGGCTTGGAGCAGCCTGGGACAGTGGAAAGTATCCCTGCCCATTTTTATTTTTTTTTTTCAACTTCACATCAAATTTGTAATCCAGAATAATCCCCAGGTTTTTGCAGAGCTGCTCCACTCCTGCTGGATTCCCTGGCACGTACCTGCTGCTGTTTATTCCTTAAAAAACACACCGAGGGCTGCACCTTGGGGCTCCAGAACAGACTCTGTTCCTCTGCAACATCTCCCTGCACAAGTCGTCGCTCCCAGCCTGGTTTCATCCGCAAATGTCAGCAAAGTCTGTTCAATGCAAGGTGTTAAATGGAAATATTGGATCGTGCTGGCTCACACGGATTCCTGCAGAATCACACTTGATGCAACGCCCTGGTTTGACAGGGAACAATTCCTAACTCCTCTCCGAACGTGCCTTTCTCCAATCAGCCTTACAAGGATGTTGTGATTGCTCTGTGATGAGATAATTTTCTCAAAACAAGCACAATAAACTCAAATTATTCAGTTAAGGTTACACTTGAAAGACATTCAAATATGGATAAGTGGGAAGTACGCAATCCACACAGCCAGATCTGGCTTTTTTCACAGCTGAGTTACTTTTTTAGGCTCAAAATATTGCAGAACATGTGGGTTTGTTTTTAAAGATAGCACGAGTTGGCAGCAGAGCCACAAAAACACTTCTCATCACTTTTGGTACGATTTAGGGCAATCTGAAGAGCTCAAACATCTTTTCTTCCCTCTGAGTGGATTATTTTGATGTGTAGTATTCCCCTGGAATTTCTTGAATTTATCACGCACCACAATATCCCTGTGGTGGTTTTTAACCCTCCCCAACCGGTCTTTTCCTTCGGCCTGAACCCTGCTTTAATATCGGTTTAATGCAATCTTTTGTCAGAGCTGCTCATTCTTTCTCTCAGCGAGCAGATTTCAGATTTTAATTATTTAAGGTTCTCCTTTCAGAAGGGCTCATGGCCCTGGGAGAAGCTGTGGAAGGCTGAACCTGGAACGGCTGCTTGCCCTTTCCAGCTCCATCTTTTGTCGCCCTTCTTCACAAAAAAATTCACATTCCCTTTCCCGTCTCCATTTTATGTCACCTTTCTTCAAAAGAAAAATGCACTTTCCATCCCCTCTTTTTTACTCTTTAACAGCCCCATGTTTGAACAACCCCACCGCAGAGATGTAAATAATAATGTTGTCACCTGGAACAATTTTCTGCAAGCCCCACCAGGGTCTGAGCCGAGGCTCCCTGGGATGCTCTTCCCAATTTCCCTTCGATTTTCTACCTTGAGTGAAATAGATACAAAGAAAACAGTTAAATCTCCAATATTTGTTGGCCTTTTTAAATTTTTTTTTGGTTTATACAAGGTCTTTGTCTTTCAGGAGGTCATCCTGGGGACCTGGTGAGGAGATGTGATGATATTCATTATCTCAGCAGACAGAAGCCCAGGTGAAATCTCAGTTTGGGAGTTTAACAGAGAAATAAAACCTGAGCCTTGCTGATGAGCAGCTCCTGGGTTTGTCACTCCCAGCCTGAATGGTCCTGCCAAGACAAAAACGTGGAAGGTGCGGTGAGCAGTGAGCACTGACAAATTATTTTGGAATAAATCTCCATTAGGAGTAATCAAATTGGTGATGTCCATCACCTGGAGGAGGGGGAGAGAGGAGGGTGGGGCAGACAAACCCCAAAACCAGAGACGTCATCTTCATTTGCAGTGAGGAGCGACCTGTGCTCAAAGGGGCTCACGGTGCTGCTTGATTTCCCACAAATTTGTTTTGCTGATCCCACCACGAGTGACCCACAGACCAAGGAAATGCCACCTTCTGCCTTCCGGAAGATGCTCAGACAGTTGGATTCAATATTCCATTTACTTTTGTAAAAAGGTGACCCAGAATTCCTCAGCTCAGCCCCTGCCCCCAACAGCAAGGCCAAAAAGGAGTTGGTCAGTGTGAGAGCTAAGCCAGGGAGCAAAGCAGCCCAGAATGTCAGAAACCCAGAATCCCAGAATCTTAGAATCACAGAATCCCAGAATCCCAAAATCACAGAATCACAGAATCCCAGAATCCCAGAATCACAGAATCACAGAATTCCAGAATCCCAGAATCACAGAATCCCAGAATCTTAGCATCCCAGAACCACAGAATCCCACAATCCCAGAATCCCAGAATCACAGAATCCCAGAATCTTAGAATCACAGAATTCCAGAATCCCAGAACCTTAGAATCCCAGAATCTCAGAATCCCATAACCTCAGAATTCCAGAATCCCAGACTTCCAGAATCCCAGAATCACAGAATCACAGAATTCCTGAATCAATTACACAGAATCCCAGAATCCCAGAATCTCAGAATCCCAGAATCCCAGAATCTCAGAATCCCAGATTCCCAGAATTAATTACACAGGAAAAGACCTCTGAGATCACTGAGTCCAACCCATGACCCAAGACCACCACGTCAGCCAGGCCATGGCACCAAGTGGCACCTCCAGGCTCTCCTGAAATCCCTCTGGGGACGGTGACTCCACCGCTTCCCGGGCAGCCCCTTCCAATGCCCAACCCCTCTCTCTGTGAAGAATTTCTCCCCAGTGCCCAGCCTGAACCTGCCCTGCTGCAGCTCAGGGCCGTGTCCTGTGGGACTCCCCGAGTGGGGATCCCCTGCTGCTCACACAGACACAGCTCTGGGGTCAGGGTGTGCTGGGCAGTGATGCAGAGTCACCATCTCACCTGTCCGTGTCCCCCTGCTCCAGGAATGGTTCTCTGGAGGCTCCCAGAGGGTCTGAAGAGGAGCAGCAGCTCCCTGGCTGTTCTGTCAGGCTCTGGGAGGGATCAGCAGCTCAGGTTGGGCAGCTTTGCACCGGAGAGCTGGGATGGGGCTGCACCTCGAGTCCTGGAGCAGTTCTGGGCTCCTCGGGACAAGAACGACGTGGAGGAGGTTCAGGGAAGGGAACAGAGCTGGGGAAGGGTCTGGAGCCCCAGGAGTGGCTGAGGGAGCTGGAAAGGGGCTCAGCCTGGAGCAAAGGAGGCTCAGGGAGCTGAGAAAGGGGCTCAGCCTGGAGCAAAGGAGGCTCAGGGGCCCTTCTGGCTCTGCACAACTCCCTGACAGGAGGGGGCAGCCGGGGAGGTCAGGCTCTGCTCCAGGGAACAGGGACAGGAGCACAGGGAACGGCCTCAGGCTGGGCCAGGGGAGGCTCAGGTTGGACTTTAGGGAAAGCTTCTCCACAGAAAGGGTTGGTCAGGCACTGGCACAGGCTGTGGTGGAGTCACCGTCCCTGAAAGTGTCCAAAAACCGTGTGGGTGTGACATCTGGGGACATGGGTTAAGGATAGACCTGGTATTGTCGAGTCAGTGATTGGACTTGATGATTTTGGAGGTCTTTCCCAACCTCGGTGATCCCTTGATTCTGTTTAGGTTGGAAATGTGGACGGAAAAGTCTTTGTTGGCAGCACAAAACTGATGAGGAGGATGAGTGAGATCCACGAGGAAAGGATTCCATTTCCCAGACCACGGCAGGACTCAGCTGCTGTTCGAGTTCGGTGGGGTTTTTATTTCAGACCTCCTGCAGGACGTGCCTGGAAAGGTTTTCCTGACGTTCCCTTCCTTGATGAGAAGTGACCACGGGCTGCAGAAAGATTTCTGTTCATTTGTTTTGCTTCCAGCAGGTGCCAGGACACCTTTGGCAAAGGTCGGCTCCAAAGCAGCCACACAATCCCACAAGGGCAGAGAGAGGCACTGTTTGTGTTTTGCAAGATTTTGATGTGAAATAATGAAAAATCCACAGTGGAGCTCAAAATCTCATTTTCCCAAAGACGGAGCAAGAACAAAACATTGTGTTTTCAACACCATTTAATTTTAAGTGGTCCCACTGAAAATTAAATATAGATTAGTTTTTCCCTTTAACAAAGTAATTCTCAACATTTGTGGGACAGGTAGAACAAATAACTCTGCTTTCGCTTGTCTGCCCACGAAGAGAGCCTGGAGCTCCTCTCGGCTATTTCAGGAAGCTGAAATTATTTTTTCGTACCTCATTTTCAGTTGCACTGCATTGCACAGGGGGTTGGATCTCATCTTGTCCTGGACAGTTTGAGAGTTTTCACATCAAATTCTCCCTGCTGGTCCACCCACAACCACTCCACCTGTGACAAACACCTGCAATTGCACTCACTCTTGCAGGTGCAAGAACAGGCTCCCAATCTTTGTGCCGTTTTCTCATTTATTTGAGAGCTGCCCAATAAAAACAATAATTCTTTCAATAACCAATGAATAATCAATGGATAACCAGCACCAGCCAGTGAAGCACGTGGTGGGTGTTTGTACAGGTGTATTTATGCTTCGAATCCCCAAATATAAATTGATTTACTGCGTCAAATCGAGTATGAAATTCCTGAAAGTCACCTTCACGGCAGAGGTGATGATAAGTGTGAATTTCCCGGGATTTTGATCACTTGAAGGACAGTTTCTATCCAGGGGGGGACCACCACGGCTAACCTGGTGTGCACACGTGCACAGACACAGACACGGGAAGAATTTTCACCCCGTGGGTTTGTCACAATAACTGATTCCAAGTGAATTGGGAGAAAGAGCTTGAGTTATCCCCAGGCAAAAAANCTACAGCTAACAGGTAATGGAACATCATGTTTTCCCAAGGCATGTAAGAAAGCAAACAACACTGCCTATGCATTAATCCATACGCCTTAAAAATGAATACCAGAAAACAACTGTTCATGTGGAATTTTATTTCCTTCAGACATGCTGATGCTTTTCTTAAGAAAAAAAAAAAAGGAAAAAAGAAAGGAAAAAAAGAAAGAAGGAAAAAAAGAAAGAAGGAAAAAAAAGAAAAAGGAAAAAAAAGAAGAAAAAAAGGAAAAAAAAACAACAACAAAAAAACCCAGTGCCATTGGAATTAAGGATTCTCACAAAACCAGTGCCATTGGAATTAAGGATTCTGCATTGTGACAAAACGGGGGGGTTTTAACACAGTGAGATAAATGAGCTCCTTGCCCAGATGTTTCCCGGGGATCCCAGACAGGTTGGATCCCAGATTCCTGCTGGTGGGAGGAGGTCGCTGACCCCAGCCCCAGCAGACACTGATTCCTGCCAGAGAGAGATCCAGTTCCTGCCACCCCAGCTGCCAATTGTCCTGCCCGACCTCTCTGCTGACCTTTGTTCTGCATTTTCCCCTTCCACAACATCGTCAGCTGAGCTCAGACTCCTCCAAGTGCACATTTTACCTCTTCCACTCCAGAGGAATTACATGAAGCCTCAGAGCATCCCGGGGCACACCCTCTGGACACAACGCTGACCTTTTACTCCAAGAAAATTGGAAGAATTTTAAGCTAAAACTACAAAAAAACCGTCCAAATGAAATCTAGACAGGATTTTTCTAAGCAGAAAACCCAAGTGACCGGTGGCAGCGAGGGGCAGAGCTGGGCTGACAGGAGAAAGAGCTGACAAAATGCTTCGATTCTGGATTCTGAGCACCCCTTTCTGCTCCCCACTGAGCTCTTTCCAGTTGAAGTCTCCCCTAACTGGGACAGCAGCCAGGAAAAAAATAGCAAAACTTAATCAACACATGTTTTTAAAAGGTCTGCAAGTATGTACAGAAAGGGGTTTCTCACTTTTAAGCAAAAACTGTTATTTTTTATATATTAAGCAGTTTATATTTCAGTTGTCCTTGCTCCCCACTCAAAGATGCTCCTCACTGAGCTCGTTGGTGGCTGGTTCCTCAGTGGGGAGGCTGAGCCAGATGAACACAATTTTATTTTCAATTTCTTTAAACTTCAGAACTTTTTTAGCAGAGATAGATCAATTCATTGCTACATTCCGGACATGGTGCCTGTGGATGCCAATCATGTTCTGGCAGAAATATTCCCATGCAAAAGCCACACTCAGTTGCACCTGAATCATGCAAATTGCAGCTCGAAAAATCCCTTTCTTCTCTTAGTTCTGGGTGTTGCTTTGATCTGGGAGAGGGGTTTTGGAGGTAACTTCATGGCTTATTCACCCTCGCAGGCAATTAATGTTGAATTCCTAAATGCTTGAAGAAATTCCTGGGCAGAGCTAATGGGTAACAACAAAAATCCTTCGCTACAGCATTTCAGGGTCAGAGACAGATTAATGTCCTTTTAGCAGTAATTTGGTTTCCACGGTAATCTTGGAAACAGTTACATAGTTCAGATTCTTGATCTGGCAAGTGAGATTTTTTTTCCACACATGATCTTTATTTGCAATGGTGTTATACTTCCCCATGACAAATGAGATGGAAGGTCTTTGTTAAAATGAAAGGGCAGCTGTTCGTGTACCTTGAAAGAAAAGAAGATTTTTGTATCATTCACTATGTGCCTTTTGCCTCTGATGTTCTGGAAAACTCTTGAATTCATTAAATTTAGAGTAAAGTGTCCAAAGACCTTGGGGATAAAACAAAAGAAAGACTTTAAAAAAAAAAATAAAGGAGCGGATTAAGTAACCTGGTTAAACCTTAACTTTTTTAACAAAGAAACCACAGAGCGACTTCTGTGCGTGCAGATTTTAGAGTTTGGGATGAAGGAGGTTGGGTTGGCTCTTCCTCCGTGGCAGCCTCGTTGCCCGACAGCGTCAAGGTCACCGGTGCCTGATGAACTCTGCACTTGCCTAAAACACGCCCTCGGTATTTGGGGTTCCTTATTTTTGTTGGGAGATCTGGAATATCTGTAAATCTGTAACATCGGCCTGAACTCACTTTGGAAGCTGCAAAAGACATTTAAGTTGTTCAGATTCAGCCTTTGCTCCCCTGCACAGAACCCCTGGACCAGCAGATCTAAGGCCTCTCCCCACGAGGCTTTTCCTCCCCTGCCTCTTACAGACATCCAGCTTCCTACGAAGTGGTTAAATATTCATGGAGCTCACGGCTGTTCAGGCTGGTAGATCAAGAGGAACTCGCTGCAAAACAGCCTTACAGAGCACGTGTGAGCGGGAGTGGGACAGCTGGCTGAGGACACGGAGGGGCTGAATGAGTCTCTGCAGCAGAAAAGCTGCAGAAAAGCACCCCAGGAAAGGGGCATGCCCTGGTGTTGGCCACCGAAAACCCCGCTGGGCTAGCTGGGATAGATCCAGCACCACCACAGCTCCGTGGGCACTGCCACAGCTCCTGGGTGGGTGGAAGAGGGCAGGGCTAGAGGGGATTTTGGGCAGGAATTGTTCCCTGGGAGGATGTGAGGCGCTGGCGCAGGGTGCCCAGAGGAGCTGGGGCTGCCCCTGGATCCCTGGCAGTGCCCAAGGCCAGGCTGGACGGGGCTGGGAGCAGCCTGGGACAGTGGGAGGTGTCCCTGGGGTGGAACAGGATGGGCTTTAAGGTCCCTCAACCCCAAACCACTCAGGGATTCTCTGCCTAGGCAGCCTGATGGCTGCACGGTGCCTCCACATCCCATTCCAGGTGTCAGTCCTGACCTGGGGCAGATCCGAGCTGCCCTCAGCCACTCCAGCACCCCCTGTGCCAGAGCTGCTGCCTAAAATCCCTCCCTGGGCCCTGTTCCACACACAGCCGGGTGCAGGAGCTTCGCGGTTCCCTCAGTCCCGCTTTCCATCACCTCCCACCCCCAGAGCTGTAAAATGCGACTCTGGTGATCTCATTTGGAGCAACTCAGCCCTCCAGTGCCGCTCCTAACCCCAAACCTGACACTGCCACCCCATCACTCCGGGCCCAACATCCTCCCGACAGACAGGGCAGCCCTCTCCACCCTTCCCTGCTCCCAGCGGGTTTTCCCCTTTGCTTCAGCCGCAGGGACGTGTGACACCAAACCCAGCCCCGACACATCACCGGAGAATTTACAGGCAGCAGGAAAAGCCCCGGCTGTAAATCTGTAACGTTTGGATCGTTTGGATCGGAGCTCAACAGCTCCCGGTTTTTTCCCAGTGTTAAAACATCCCTCACCCAGCCGTGCCCATCGCTGGGACTCTTCTGCCATCTCCTGGAAGAGGCGGATTTTTGCGTTAGTAAGCCCAAAGTTACAGGAGGGAATTTGAATGTTCATTTCTGCCCTTTTCTTAAAATAAATACATAAATAGACCTACAAAACCAACAGCAATGCGCTCCTCAGTGTCTCTTCTAAGGGGTTCTAAAACTTCAATAATTTATTTGTGCTTCTTGGGCTCGGAGTTTGTCAGGTTATGTTACTTTTAGACCAAAATTAATGCTCAGCTGTGCATCAAGCCCAGTCCAAACGTGTGAGGCACTCAGCAAGACAAGGAAGTAAAGATGCTGGAAATATTGTGGTTTTTCTTTACCCCAACCCTGCGGTAACAGCGTGCCCATCACTGGCATAATGACTGCCAGGATGCCTTTAAGGAAATGAGCAAATTTCTCACAAATGAGTGAATTCCTCACAAGTGAGTGAATTTCTCACAAACGAGAGAATTTCTTACATTTGAATCAATATGGATTGAAATCACCGTGGTAATTTGGGCTCTCACCTCCAGGTTCCCAGCCTGGCACCTCCCAGCCTGATGAGGAGGAGGAGGAAGATTTGCAAAGCTGTTCGACAGAAACAAGAGTTTGTTCCTAGACAGTTCCTCCAGCTCTTCCTCAGGCACTCAGAGAAATTTGTTCCTGAGATGAAAATTCATATCAGAGAATTAGAGAGTGGTTTGGGTTGGGAGGGACCTTAAAGCTCATCCCATCCCACCCTCTGCCATGGCCAGGGACACCTCCCACTGTCCCAGGCTGCTCCAAGCCCCGTCCAGCCTGGCCTTGGGCACTGCCAGGGATAAACCCTTCCTTGCTTCTGCCTTTCTGGCCAACGCAGCAGTGAGCAAACCCCCCCTGCTCATCTTTAACCCTTCCAACCCAAACTGTTCAATGATTCCATGAGAAGATCCTCAACTGACACCTCTTTTCCTGGACCTTCATTCGCTCTCTGATGCCCCAAAAGCACCTTCCTGCAGGGACAGATGCTTCCCTTTCCATCTCCTGCTCCAGGCAAGGAAAGGTGATGATCCAGCAAGTCAAAGGCAGGTCCTGCTGAGGGATATTCCCAGGATATCCCTGGCTTGGTGTCCATTTGATTGACCCCTTCCCTGTCTTCCAAACTGGGAATGTACATCCATGGATCTACAGCCCACAGGGTAAAAATGTGGTGATCGTGGCAGAGCAGCACCTGCACAGGACGGATTTTGGGACGTGTTTCCATGTTTATGAGGTGCAGAAGGGGAACAAAAGGCTGATGGAAGTGGGGTTTATTTAAACCAAAGGGAAACAAAAAAAAGCTGATGAAAGTGGGGTTGATTTAAGCCAAAGGGAAACAAAAAAAGGCTGATGGAAGTGGGGTTGATTTAAGCCAAAGGGCTTTGATCAGAGACACCCCAGTCTGGGAGTTTGTGAGCTCAGGGGCTGCCACAGCCAAGAAAACTCCATCGTACCCAGTCCCCAAATTTCAGACAATCTCCTAAGCAAACAGAGGTGCAAATACTCCTAAGACAGCCAGAACACACATGGGGAATGTCCAGGACATCCTGAGCACAGCACTGTTAATTTTTAACAGCTGTAAATTGTGTTTGCTTTATTAATCTGACTTCTAGACCAACTGCCCATCTGTGCCCCCACACCCATCCGGGGTGACTGTGCCCCGTGTGGATCCGGCAGATAAAGTCCGGCCTGGGCATGGGGTGTTGTTATCCAGGGGCGTTTCAGCCACCTGCACATCGCCAAAGGAGGATTGCCCTGGGAATTTCCAACCCTGGCGAAGTCAGGGCTTTCCAGCAGGGACTGGACAATCTCACAGGGAGTGCAGCAAGTTGTGACTGCCCCAGTCAGCACTTACCCGAAGGTTTGGAAGAGTTTTGGAATTCAACATTTAACCCTCTTCCATTAGGCACAGGAAGAGATCGTTAAAATGTCTAAATGTCTCTTCCCATCTGCTTCTGCCTTTCCTTAGACTTTCTGCAGCAAAACCTATAATTAATGTGTGGAAAAGGAGTTTGTTCGTGGGTTCACAGGCAGTGAAGCATCTTGTAGCACTCCCAGAGCTTCTCCAAGCTCCAGAAAACCTTCAGGAGCCTGGGAGAGATGCAGCAGAGATGCTCCTTTCAGAGCAGGGAAAATTCCCTTGGGATGGGAGTGAAGGGAAGCGTGGGCTGGAGCTGCTGATGGGCGATGGATCCCTAAGGTCACCCCAGGGCTAATTCAGACACCAGCCCGGGGTTCCCCCTATTTGCTCCTGGCCCCAGCAATATCTTTTACTCCACAACAATTATCACACTCCACGTTTTCACCAACCATCCTTTAATTCCAAACTGACTTAAAAAATTAAGTGAAACTCAGCACAGCTATTTTCATCCCGAACTTGGCAAGGAATTTGCAGTTTCTGGTTAAGGCTCAAAGAAGATGTTGAATTTCCAAAGCATTTCCCTTCTTTTTTTTCCCAGTTTTATCAGTTGGTTTAATAAAATTACCTCACTCTGCAAATCTTCACTTGCTGGCATGGGAATAGAGGGAGTGTAAAACTTCTCGGGGTATATGATATTTTTCCAAATACCATTAATCATTAAACACCTTCTCTATGATCCACTGCTAAATATTGTTGAATGCCAGAGGGTCTCCGAAGGAATTCTGGGGCGGCTGAGCTCACAGGGGAAGAGTCAGGTGTGAGCACCCATTCATGGGATCTGGGGTTCACGGAATATCCTGAGCTGGAGGGGCCCACGTGGATTGAGCCCCACTCCTGGGTGCTACAGTTGCATTGAACAGAAGCAGGAAAACTTAATCAAATTAAGGGGGGAATGGGAAATGATTACTCCAGAGCTCAAGGCGGCATCTGGAAAGCTCCGGACAAGGTCACAGGACCCCGTCCTGGCACATCCACAGGGCTGTCTGGGGAATGTCGTTAAAAATGGGCTAAAATAACATTTCAGGGGTTGTTTGGCATTCATTTGCATTGTGATAGGACAGCTTTACCCTGGGCCCAGATCAGATGTTTTAATGGTTTATTAAATAATAACTCCACAGCTTTCTGACAGGCTCTGCTCCTAGGGGACAAGGGGGGTGAGAGGGACCAAGGGGGATGAGAGGAAACAGCCTCATGCTGTGCCAGGGGAGGTTTAGGCTGGGTTTGGGGAATATTTCTTCTCAGAACAGCTGGTCAGGCACTGGCACAGCTGCCCAGGGCCGTGCTGGAGTCACCACCCCTGGAACGGCTCATAAAGCACAGGGATGTGGCACTTGGGGACATGGGTTAGGGTGAACATGATGGTGGTGCTGTTTGGTGGTTGGATTTGATGATCTGGGAGGTTTTTCTACCTAAATAAAGAGGAGAGGAGAGGAGAGGAGAGGAGAGGAGAGGAGAGGGCCATACCAGGGATCCCGAACCCTCTGAGAGTGACAGGGATTGTGCCCTGGGGGCTGCAGCAAAGGTCCCGCCTCTGTGAGGGGAAGGGAAAGGTGTCCCTCCCCTCCTGCCACGGCAGGCACAGCTCTGCAGGGTAAATAGAAGGTTCAAACTCGCTGCAAAGCGTTTGTTGAAATGCCAAGGGGCTGAGTGCAAATGCTGAGAGGGAACAGAAAAAGCTGTGAATGCGAGGCAGCAGCTTGTGGAAGAGATGAGGCTGGAAGGGACCGAGGAAAGACTCACCTGAAGGTAAAAAATAAAACAAAAAATTCACGAATGCCAGCTTAATGTGAAAATTGACCCCAGTGAAGAATAGGAAAGAGAAAGCCTTGAGCAGATGTCAGCTGCTAAATCTGCTAGGCTGATGGAGATCAACATGAATGCAAAGGATGAACGCTCTGACATTTTTTAATTAAATTAACATTAATTAAAGAAACACAAACCCTAAACTTAATCTTGACCCTAACCAAAAAAAAATACCTTAACATACCAATAAACACGAACCTAACCCTAACCCAGCCTCAGCATAAACACAACCCCAGTACTAACCCTAAACCTACCCTTAACCCTAACCCTGACCCTGACCTTGACCCTAACCCTGACCCTAACTCCCCATCCCACAGGAGGAGGGAGATGCCTGGGTTTAAATTTGTGCAAACCTCAGGTTGCACTGAAAGTTTACAGAAATCCTTTAAGGGACACGTCAACAAAAATCCACCAAGGTGCCCATTAACCTCACAAGCCAGGGAAAAAAGGGATATCCAGTCAGAATATTAAAATCCTCTGTGAAGGCGTGGATCACCAGGCTGTGAACCCTAAAAAATTTCTTCATCTCATGAAACAGAAGGAAAAACAAATTAGAAATTTAACAAGAAATTTAAGGTGTAGATTAGGTTAGACAATCCCAAAGCAGGTTTGGGGATCACTGAGATGCAGTTGAAGGGCTTTTTGTAACAAGCACAAAATAAGGAATACTAATAATGACCTTGGGCTAAACTTACGTTTCACTTTTATTTAGAAAGATGTTCCACTCTGGGCACATGAATAAATCAACGTGCAGCACATCTGCTGCCCGTAAGTGTAACCTGACAGTCTGGAGTGGCAGCTCCCCCCAAATTAAGAGTTACTCCAAGCCCTGGTAATGGGTTCATCAGCAGCCCATCGCCAGGTTGCGCATATTCAACCCACTGATTTTATGACAAACCATTTGTCAAGGTCCCCGAAGGTGAGAGCAGATTCCGAGTTCTCAGCATTTCTGAAAATGTACACAGATGTCTTTTTTTATTTATTTTTTTTTTTTTAAGGAGAGTCCACTGGGGCTGATAATGATGTCACGGAAGTCAAAACACAGTGAGCTGACAAGAGGTGTTTAAAATTATTTTATCATGTGAATAGCAACAAGCTCTGCCTCCAGAACTGGCAGCTCTGGGCTGGGTAAGCTGAGGGGACACCATTGTCCAGCACCCCAACATCCCCAGTGTCCCCATGACAGGAGGGGCTGGGTGAAATGGGAACTTTCTCCTCAGGTAGGACAAAAAGAGTGAAATGAATGTTATTTCTGTGTCCTGGCTGCATTCCAGGCACCCACCAAAGCCTCTCCATCACTGCTCTGCACAGCTGGACAGGAGGGAGAAAACAGGAAGAAAACAGGACGGAGGATTCATGGGTTGGGATAAGGGCCGGGAGAGATCCCTCAACAAAAACCCTCACGGGCAAAGCAGGCTGGAATTAGAGACATTAATTGAATGTATTGCCAACAAAACCAGAGCAGGGTAATGAGGAGCAAAACTACACCTTGAAAACACCTTTCTCCCAGGCCTCCCTCCTTCTCACTTCTGCCTCCTCCCTCCACCAGCACAGGGGGACGGGAAGGGAGCTCATGCTCAGTTCATTCCACGTCATTCCCGCTGCTGCTCCACCACAGGGTCCCTGCCATGGCAGACAGCTCCCCATGAACCTCTCCAACCTGAACCCATCCCAGCTCCCCATGAACCTCTCCAGCCTGAGCCCATCCCAGCTCTCCATGAACCTCTCCAGCCTGAGCCCATCCCAGCTCCTCATGAACCTCTCCAGCCTGAGCCCATCCCACACAGCTCCCCACAAACTGCTGCCATTGGGTCACTCCTCCACAGGGTCAGTCCTCCAGGAACTGCTCCAATCTGCGTCTCCTGTGGGGTCACAAGTGCTGCCAGGACCCAGCTCCAGCACAGGCTGCCCATGGGCTCACAGCCCCTCCCAGGCACCCCCTGCTCGGGTCTGGACTCCCCCAGGGGCTGCAGCAGATGGACACACAGCCCCAGGGATGGACACACAGCTCCGTGGACGGACACGCAGCCCCGTGGACGGACACGCAGCCCCATGGACGGACACACAGCTCCACGGACAGACACACAGCCCNCCCCATGGATGGACACACAGCTCCGTGGATGGACACACAGCTCCAGCGGGTGGGAGGGGATGGACACACAGCCCCATGGATGGACACACAGCTGCAGGGGGTGGGACAGTGCATCCCAAGGCACAGGGAGGACCGGCTGCAATCATTGCAAGAACCTTTTCTGTCATTCCTGAAAGGTCACGGTGACAAAGGAGGTTCCTGAAGAATAAACCTCCACATCTCACCCGTCTTCCAGAGGAAACTGAAGAGGAAGCTTGGGAAGTACGAGCAAGGCAGCTTCACCTCAGCCCTGGGAAAGTCCTGGGAAAGGATCCCCATGGAGCATTTTGTGGCCATACAAAGGAAAGGAAGGTGACTGGGGCAGCCAGCAGGGCTTTGTTAAGGAAAGATGCAAGGAAAGTGTGAAAAAACGCTTTTGTTATTGTTTTCCTTCCAATTTTGAGTTCTCTTCTGCCCTTTAATGCATCTCCAGTCCAAGAGGAATATTTCCCTTTGTGCTCTCTGGTAGGAAATAGCTCTTGAGAGCCTCTTTAACCTTTGCCAGGGAATTTAAGAGCTCATTTCCCACAAATGACAGGATAAGATTGCCCTCATGTGGCTCGCAAGAGAAATAAAGGCAGGGAAAAAATAAAAAAATAAGAAAAAATAAAATAAAATAAAATAAATTAAATAAAATAACATAAAATAAAATAAAATACAAAATAAAATAAAAGAAAATATAAAAGAAAATATAAAATAAAATAAAATAAAATAAAATACAAAATAAAATAAAAAATAAAATAAAATAAAATAAAATAAAATAAAATAAAATAAAATAAAATAAAATAAAATAAAATAAAATAAAATAAAATAAAATAAAATAAAATAAAATAAAATAAAATAAAATAAAATAAAATAAAATAAAATAAAATAAAATAAAATAAAATAAAATAAAATAAAATAAAATAAAATAAAATAAAATAAAATAAAATAAAATAAAATAAAATAAAATAAAATAAAATAAAATAAAATAAAATAAAATAAAATAAAATAAAATAAAATAAAATAAAATAAAATAAAATAAAATAAAATAAAATAAAATAAAATAAAATAAAATAAAATAAAATAAAATAAAATAAAATAAAATAAAATAAAATAAAATAAAATAAAATAAAATAAAATAAAATAAAATAAAATAAAATAAAATAAAATAAAATAAAATAAAATAAAATAAAATAAAATAAAATAAAATAAAATAAAATAAAATAAAATAAAATAAAATAAAATAAAATAAAATAAAATAAAATAAAATAAAATAAAATAAAATAAAATAAAATAAAATAAAATAAAATAAAATAAAATAAAATAGGTAGTTTGGCAAACGCTGGTTCCTGCTGTCCTTCTCACAGACATTGCCCTTCCATCATCTTATTTTTTTGCATTCATTGAGAGAGCTGCACCCCAGGGAAGACATGGAACAGCTGCTGTGATTCCAGAGAGGACAACAAGCGTCCCTGGAGGGACACACAAGTAAGAGAGGCCTGAAAAAATAAGCAGAAAATAGATATTATTAGGGTGAGGATGAAACCAGCCCTTGGGTTTGCAGGGAGTTGATAAACGAGAACACGGCTGGACTGGTCCCCATTTCCACGAGCAGAACTGGGAATTGCAGGCTGTTGTTTCTTTTCCAGGGTTCAGTCCCTCACTTTCCTCTGCCTCAGGTGCTGCTGTCCCCAGCCCAGGGATTTTCTGTCTCCCAAGGCTCATTTTCTGGCTGGAGGCTTTTCTGATCCTCCCCTGTGTCCTGGAGAGACACCTGTGACCCGGGTGTGGGACATCCCCTCCCACAGGGGATCCCCTCGGTGAGGGACAGTGACCGTGGGGTGCTGTGACCCACCTGGGGACAGCGGGGCTCCCAGAGGATCCCCTCAGTGAGGAACGGTGACCACGGGGTGCTGAGAGCTGTGACCCACCTGGGGACAGC